>VXBJ01005870.1:1128907-1143039 GCA_013400055.1 Nycticryphes semicollaris | reverse complement strand
TTTTTGCCTTTCTTGTAGATGGGTGTTATATTTGCTACTCTCCTGTCCATTGGGACCTCCCCAGTTAGCTATGACTTCAGGAAAATAATGGAAAGCGGCTTGGCAAGCACATCTGCCAACTCTTTCAGGATTCGTGGGTGTAACCTATCCAGTCCCATAGACTTGTGTGCATCCAGGCAGTGCAACAGGTCACTGATCACTTACTCTCTAATTGCAATGTCCTCATTCTGTTTCCCCTCCCTGTCTCCTAGTTCCTGAGGCCAGGTGTCCAGCGAATAGATAGTTCCACTGCTAAAGACTGAGTCAAAGTAGGCATTGAGCCCCTCAGTCTTTTCCTCATCCATTGTGACTGTTTTCCTCTGTATCCAATAAAGGAGGGAGATTTTCCCTAATCCTACTTTTGTTGTTAATGAATTTATAGAAACATTTCTTATAATCCGTAACAGCTGTAGCTAGGTTGAGCTCTAGCTGTGCTTTGGCTCTCCTAATTTTCTCTCTGCATAGCCTCACTACAACTTTATAGGCTTCATGAGAGGCCTGCCCCCTCTTCCAAAGGTCATAGACTCTCCTTTTGGCTTTGAGATCCAGCCAAAGGTCCCTATTTAGCTGAGCCTGTTTCCTTCCCCATCTACTAGTTTTTTGGCACATAGGGACAATCTGCTCCTGTGCCTTTAAGACTTCTCTCTTGAAGTATGTCCAGGCTTCCTGGACTCATATCCTTCAGAGCAGCCTCCCAAGGGATACTGTCAAGCAGTCTTCTGAACAGGTCAAAGTTTGCCCTCCAGAAGTCTAAGGTGGCAGCTTTACTAACCCCTCTCCATGTTTCTCCAAGGATCAAGAACTCAATTATTTTGTGATCACTGTGCCCTAGACAGCCTCCAACCTCTACTTCTGCCACAAGTTCTTCCCTGTTCACAAAGAGCAGGTCCAGGAGGGCACGTTCCCTGTCGGCTCACTTACCAGCTGTGTGAGGAAGTTATCCTCCACATACTCCAGGAACCTCCTGGATTGTTCCCTCTCTGCTGTGTTATATTCCCAGCAGATATCCGGGAAGTTAAACTCCCCCACAAGAAAAATGGCAAGCGACTGCGAGACTTCTCCCAGCTGCTTATAGAAAGCTTCATCCACCTCACCACTTTGGTTGGGAGGTCTCTAGCAGACTCCCACAGCAATATCAGCCTTATTGGTCCCTATCCTACTCCAAACACTCTCAACCCTGTCATCACTACACTTGATTTCTGAGCTCTCATAGCATTCTCTAACATACAGGACCACTCCACCGCCTCTCCTTTCCTGTCTATCCCTCCTGAAGAGCTTGTAGCCATCGATTGTGGCACTCCAGTCATGTAAGGCATCCCACCACGTTTCTCTGATAGCCACTATGTCATAGTTTTCCTGGCACATCATGGCTTCAAACTCTCCCTGTTTGTTGCTCATACACCGCGCATTGGTATAAATGCGCTTCAGATGAGCCAGTGATTCCAACCCTTTGTGAGTGTGGGCCTCATTTCCTACCAGACCCTTCATAGGTGCTTTCATGATTTCTAAATGTCTATCCCTTCTCCCAAATGAGATGGCAGAGCAAGAATCCTCAGTAGTCCAACATCCTTCAAGCTCTGGCATGCTTCCCTTGGGGTTAATCCTGACAGGCTCAGTTATCTCCCATCCTCATATCTAGTTTAAAGCCCTGTCAATGAGCTCCAGTAACTCCTGCCCCAAAATTCTTTTCCCCCTCTGGGACAAGTGCATCCCACCTGCCACTAGCAGGCCAGGTGTCTCATATAGCAGCCTATGATCAAAAATCCCAAAGCCTTGTCAATACACCAGTCCTAGAGCCACAAGTTCACCTGTTGCCTCTTCCTGTTAATTTCCTCATTCATGATTGCCACTGAAGGGATAGAGGAGAAGGCAATTTGCATTCTTGATCCTCTAAGGAACTGTCCCAATGCCCTAAAATCTCTTTTAATTGATTTTGGGCTCCTTCTACCCACTTCATCACTATCCACCTGAAATACTAAAAGGGGGTAATAATCAGAGGGGTTTACTACAGCAGGAAGTTTGTCCAACACATCGCTCACCCGTACCTCAGGAAGGCAGCAGACTTCCCTGTGAAGCGGGCAGGATGGCATAGTGGTCCCTCTGCCCGCCTCAGTAGAGAGTTACCCACCACAATGACCATTGGCTTTTCCTTTTAAAGCCAGTTGCAATGCCAGGTCTATGGCAACTCAATCTTTCTCACATTTCCGGCTTGGGTGTATCATCCTCCTCTCCAACAGACAGTTTGTCCTGCAGGACTCCATACCTGTTCTGTAGGGGTAACTGGAAAGGTGGGAGGGGCCAGAAAGAGATTCACCTGCTTCCCTGAGCTATTCACCCCCTACGCTGAGACTCCCTCCTGCTGCTTATCGCCCACCAGCTGACAACGCCCAGCACAGAGGGCTCTTCCCGGCTTCAAAACAGACTCCCAAAGGGCTTTTCATGGGCCCTTTTCACTGCAGATCCTTTCCTCAGTGCAGTCTTACCTGCCCTGAAGCCGGTCTCTGTGGCAATGGCCTATTCTGCTGTAGCTGGGTATATTGCAATATACATTACTCCATTAGGAAGGTAGTTGCATTTATTAAATGTGTAAAATGCCCTGCCATTGTGATATACAATGGATTTACTAAAATTATTGTTCCAATAGAAAAAAGAAGAAACATGGTAGAAAAGGGAGAGAAAAGAAACTCAAACATCTCAGAAAGGGATGCTATTTTAAGCTGGTATGTCTTTTATTCAAACTTTAATAAACTTTACAATGATAAGCCTCAATGGGAGAAAGGCACAGCCCAGGATTTCTTAAGCCATTTGAATCTTATTTGAAGCAATTTATTTCAGAGATAAGAAAAGTTTCTGTCACTTATCATTTTGGTCATGAGAATTAAAAATCAATTAAAAAAAAAGGAAGAGGAAGGAATGAAAAGGGCAGAGGGGGAAGAACAGTTTAGAAGAATAAGATTTTACTACTCTAAGAATGAGTTTTTATTACTCTAAGATCCATTTCTGAGTCATAATTAAAACCCACCAAGCATATATATATATGTGTGTGAGTACTCTGAACAATTAAGCATAGACACCAGGGTGTATTTTTCACTTGCCGCTATTAGATTAAGACAACTTTCATAGGAAATGTAATGGGCATTAGATTACTTAGTGTCAGTTTTACACTGAAATAATAGTAGTATTTTACTGAGAGCAGTGTGAAATAGCTCATAAACATTAAGCAACATCTTCCCCTCTCTTAATTATTCTTCTTGCCTTTTATACCAGTGTTTATTTAATTGCCATTACTTTTAGGAAGAATATATGGCATAGCAGAAAGCAACATATTCTGTTGCAATGTCTTTTGTGGCTGCAGGGGAAGAAGTGACAGCAGAAGTATTGAAGTGATATATGGACATTTTCACTTTTTTGTCCATAAGTCTGTGTCGTAAAGGAGCAACAGTGTATCATTTGACAGGTTTTGATTGTATGCAAGATGCATCATGCAAACAAAATCATAACACTAGGTTCCATGAACAATTAATGTAGTTAACAGTAGTAGTAGAAAATCAATATTCTAGGTTGAATGGTTTGTTGGTTTTTAGAGAAAAAATACCTTATATCACAGCATTACAACCATTCAAGATTCCAGGGTTTTGCAAACCCTGGCCAGACACCAAAGCTCTACAGCCTCCAGGTGCTGATAATGGTGACCAACACAGAAAAATTCTTCAGTCTTTTTCCATCTTCAATGAAGATTTCTGATCCACAGCACTGAAAATACAGGAATTGCTGCAATTATAGCTTGGGAATTTTCTTTAAAAAGGCAAGGGGGCAGTTCAGTTCCACAAATTCAGTTTGCCCATTTTTTTCGTTGGTCGGTTGGTTTGGGGTTTTTGTCTGCATAAGAAATTTACTGGTGAAAATAGGAGAAGCTTTTTTATCTGGATAGTATTAAACATGATAGTCATAATTATTGATCAGTACCATTTTCACAAGATATTAATAAAGTAATTCCATTTTGTTTACTTGTATGTTTTGCATCTGGTATAGAAATTACCGTACCTTTGGAGTCCAGCAATGGAATATAAGTTATGTGCATATTTGCTATTAATTCTAGGACCTGTTTTGATTCACGTTTCAGTGTAATTTTAGTGACTTAAATGGAGGTTCTCCTAGCTGATTTAATCTAGTCCTGGCAGACTGTGCCAGAAATACTATGCCAGACTAATCCTATGCAGAATGCTGCTGGGAAGACAGCATACCTTGCTCTGTTCGTATAAATAGACATCTTCTTTCCCCTTCTGCTTAGGAATTAAATCCATAAAAACAAATAGTTCTTGTTTTCAAGCAACGGGTGATAACAGGTCTAATGTGAGACAACAGCACTGCAACACCACAAAGTTATAAACTATGTCACTAATTAACTCCAGTGGTTTCCCCTCTGAAAAATATATAGTCACAAAGTACTTACAGTGCGTGGGAATTAAAGCCTGTGAATCATGTACTTGTTACCTTGTATACAGACTACTCACTCTGGCCCCAAACCTGCTTATTCAATGGGATGGATGTGATCTGCAGTGTTCTTCGGAGAATTCCCTCATTTGGCCCTTTTCTTCAGGCAGTCAGCCACTTCCTTTCCCCACACCATTATGAAGGTTTAGAACAGCTCCTCTTTTGGCAGGAGAGTGAACAGGAAAAGTGAAGTTAAAAGCAGTGCTCTGCTGGGAATACTGAGCTTACTGTAAAGCGTGGTGAGTGACAGATAAGTGCCTTGTGGCCATGGGCTAACCAGAATTGGGAGAAAGGTACTCATGAGTGAGATGGAAATACGCTTTTACACAAGAAAGGAGAAGGCTGAAATTTTGCTCACATGTTAATAAGGAAAAAAGTCTTTTGGATATATTTTTTCCTACAGGAAATAATAATAGCAATGAATGGGTTCTTTAAAAGTAATGCAATCCTGTCTTTTCACTCTTCTGTTAGTCGCAGAGATGGAGGACTGACTGGAAGGCCTAGAAGACCAGCCTTGTTGCTGATCGTAAGTAAATCTCTAGAAGATCCCAGATAAGTAAGTGATCGATGAAGAACACTGACTGGAAGTATGAGAGGAAATCCTAGACTTCAGGAGGAGAAAAAAATCTTTAGAATATCAGCTGCATCTTGAGTCATTTACAATCCTGAAAAACATAAATGTTAGCGGGTGCTGCGTCTCAAGGAACTGTACGAGGTAAAGTATGTCTGGCTATCACTCCAAATGGAACTAGTGTCTACATAATACAGTGAAATAGCTAGCTATACATGCAAGAAGTGAGGGGTTTGCTATTGATTTCAGCTTTTCTTTCTCCAGAAAGGGTATAAAGATTGGCATACAGGCTAAAAGCCAAACTGATTTGAATTCTGTAGTATATATAACACTTGTTACTCAAAATCAAGCCTTTAATCCAAATACATTGCATTCTTTTTTATCTCTCTTTCCTAGCGTTTCTTTTGAGAGCATAGTTTTTAAACTGTCCTAAAATTAGTTCAGAAAAGTCTATCTCCAAGTGATTGAAATGACAGTTTGCCCAGAGGGTAAAAAAATCATTAAAATGATCTGAAGTCAATGATGTTTAATGAAAATGAATATATTAAAAAGAAATGTAATGTGACATGTGATATTTCTAAAATAATTGATTTCCGTTTGTTAAATGAAACAATTGCAGCTCAAAATTATGATTCACAGAACTCTTTCCTTTATCAGTTTCAAGGAACAGGGCTTACCCTTAATAGATGGTAGTCTACCACCAGGTTTAAAACATATGTCTTATGGAAGAGTGAAGCCTCCAAAAATGTTTTATTTGACATAAGAGATATGAAAGATATCATCAAACTATTCTTTCATGCTATTGAATAACTTACAGTACAATATGTATCTGCAGTTTTATACTCAAAAATTCATTATTTATTACTGAAAATATTTAGTGCAGTGACTTTAAGGAAAAAAGGACTAAAGATTTTAAGAATTAAACTACTTTTCCTGAACTTCTGATTCATCTGTCCATGTTTCATGATTTGTTAAAAAATGTTCAAGATTTGAGCAACCTTCCCTGACATTTAATCACAATATCCTTGGCATGAAGGGAAGTAAGCCAGGGCATGAAAGAGATAAAAGGCACTGCATTCAAACTGAGTGTCACAGAGGGCTGTACCCATGCTACCACCTTGAGAAGTCTTCCCAGTTGTTGGCCCTTGACCTCATGTTTTGGAAAGATAGGTCTGCACCAATCCGTATTCCAATTCCTACTATTCCCATCTGGAGCCCTCTTTTCAAAAACAAAAACTATGTTCATAGCCCAAACAGGAGTCTAGGTGAGGCTGGGCAATGAGCAGATGAGGTTCCCAAATCCTTGGCAGAATATTTTGTAGAGCAGTAGGAACAGGTCCATGTTCTTGATCCCAGCTCTGTGTCCACATACCTGGAAAGCTTGTGTCCTATGACCAGATTGGGAATGCATAAGGGAGTGGTGCTCAGCACACATTTTTGAAATCTATTGGGCCAAAATAATTCAAGGATAGATCTTCTTACTCTCTTCTGAAATGAGTATCAGATTCCTTCAGGTAAATGCTTAATACCTTACAGTGTCTTACTGGTTTTCCAATTAATTCCAGTTTTTACTCTGTTAAAGATCATGAAATTTTATTTTGGAAATCAAAGACCCATGACCGTACCCTCACCTCTTCTTGTGCCAGTCTGGAAGACAAAATCAACTGGAAAGGCAAATTAATTTCTACTGGGAAAAACTGCAATGTCATGAAGAAATAAAGTTAAATCCTCCATCGTCGTGTATTACTCAGCCAGCATCTGTCCTCAACAGATCTAGTAATTATTAATGATGGGGAAAAATGCATATTCTTTGATACAATTTCAATCTTTTCATGCTTTACTTTATATAGTCTCAGACCCCATCCTGAGGTCACTTAAGCCAACTGCAGAAAATTATTTATGAGGTCTCACATTCTCTCTTTCTTCTCTTTCCCACCACATAGAACTTGAGTTCCCCAGGTCATGCTTCTCTGATCTTGTAGTAAGGCAAATCAAAGAGTGCTAGCAGCAGAAAATGGTGCCCTTTTTGCAGGATTAATGCTTTGCCAGTGTAGCCTTGTGAATTCACTCATCAGCATCGACATGAAAGAAGGCAGTTGGGGAATGATGGTGTTATTGTACTGTTGCAGTAGTCAGCTTAAAGCCTCATGGCCCTCTTTCCTTCATTTTCACAAGATACCCCCAAAGAGGATCACAGATCTTGAGTCTGAATATATTCAGATCAGTCAAGTGGAAGTTTGCTATTGACTGTGGATGAGTACAGCCCAAGTGAAGGTAACAGGACTTGAAGTAACATTTATTTACACATGACAGAATTAAACAAAATTCCCATCACTTACCCTACCTACCTAATATTGTCCCATCAGAGACAAACAATACATTTAAAAATGTGTGTGTATGCTGCAGTTATTCTTGCCAATACACTCATGTAAAGGGGCCACTTGGGTCATAGAGGTCATTCACCTTTTATTTGAAGCAACTACTTCTTTTATATTTTTCTCAATACCAATTAAGAAGAATAGCATGAATAAAGCTATTGCACAGACACATTTTCTGTATGACAAGGCCATGAAAAATTGTTAGACAGAAGACACATTATTTTAGCCCTCCCCAATACTGAAAAGTACATACAAGAAGGCAATATTTTAAAACATCTTGTAAAGGGACTCATATGCTTCTTTTAGAATGGTAGGCAGAGGAAAGAAGAATTTGAAGTATCTGTTTCTTCGTTTTGATAATTTTTGTTACACAAGTAACCTGAATATTCATTAGATTTAGATTTCCACACACTGCTCATGCTCAAAAAACAGCTGGTCATTTTAAGGGAAGATTTCTTACAGTTGAGGAAACATCCAGCTGTTTCAAAGACTTTCTCATTCAGCTTTCCATGCCTGCTTTCTCTCTTTGTTGCCTGCAGCATTAGTTTTGACAGCTGATTTCCTCTCTTTACAGGTCTCCATCTTCACAATGAACGTCACGACAGCTTGTCAGTTGAAGTTACATTGCATTTCTATCTGCCAGCTTTGTTGTTGTTTTCTCTTTCTTCTGTTACAGTTTGTTAGTCCGTTTGTTTGCCTAATTAGAAAAGTAGAAAGAAGAGGAAAAAAAACATGTGATATTTTATTCATATATTCTACTAGTCAGCTTAGACTAGCTAGGTAGAATTACCCTTCATGGGAATTTTACTGGACAGATGAGCAGCACAGGAACTAGAGCAATTGCTGAACAGTATTTTGAAGTTGCTACTTGTATAGAACTGTTTTCCTGTATTTTTTAAACTGTTTTTCATTTAGTATTTTTTCTTGGTTTTGAAACTTCAGGAGGACTAGTCATTGTTGGCAAAACAGGAGAAAAGAAGGTCTTTCGGTGAGAAAGGAACAGAAAGCCTGTCTAGTTCTTGTATTGCAAAAGATTTCTGGTTAATTTCTGTGCTAGAACTTCTTTCCTGAGCATGAATTTTCAGCAAACTTTGGGGACATTCCATGCCCCAGTAAGTTACTTTAAACCACTCTGGGATGATATGAATTTTACTGTAACCAGGAGATTTCTCAGAAAGGCATGTGTTTATGTATGTAATGAGTATAATCATTATCAGAACTACAAATTTAGTTAAATTACGTAAACAATGTACCATTCTAATGGTAAAATGTCATTAAATAATAAAAAAATAATCCTTATTTAGCATATCAGTCACAATAGAGGCAGTGCAGGAGTTTCATAAACCCTTCTGAGGTTGTCCAAACACCTTTATTTCTCAATCTGCTTTACAGTCTGTACTTCTACATCCAAATAATTCTTGGTCCCAGTAAAACCTTGTTTATCTCTTCCACAGGAGTGGAGAACTGTTGCACAAACCATAGAGCACATATGAAAATTTACCTAGCCAGAGAATCATTCTGAGTCCAAGTTAACAAAAGCTTCCTTTAGTGATGTGGAAAACTTTCCTTTTTATTTTATTATATTGAATTTTGCACCACTTTCCAAAAGAAAACACTTAATCAAATACCATTTGACAGAATGACATACAGTAATAAACAATGCCATCTCACCCACAGAGATGGTAAAGACAGTCAGTGTAGACAGTAGCATTAACTTTGTGACATCCCATGTGTTAGGGATGTTTCAGACAAAGAGGGGGAAGTTCCGGCTGAACATGAATAACTTTACTGTTCGAAAATGGACAAGAAAACTGTACGAAGGAAGTTTGGAAGTGGTTTGTAGAAAAACTTGAATTGCATATTGCAATCCTGCATTTTATGATCCAGCAGCTATTTCATATTACTTTTCTTCATGCATATATGTCTCTTGGACTGACTTCCCAAAGGACTTAACCACACAAGACATGCTTATGTGTCTACATGAGTACACAATTAACACATAATTCAAATTTTCTCAGTGTGAACAAAGAAAATTAAGTGATCAGCAGAGTTCCCTTTGGAGCCATCATATTCTCACAAGCATACCTCTGAAGGTACTTAGGCAAATACAGACAATACAATGACAATTAAAAAATTCTGGCTACAGTTTGACTGATGCTTTACAGTTAAGTATATAATGATATAATAGATCTAAATTTATGTCTTTAAAATCCACTGAGAAATACTTTAAACTGAGACAGTAGAATAGCAATTTCAGAAGACAAAATTAGAAAGAATCAGGTCACATAATCAGACATATAATTACTACAGGGCATTATGTGACAGGTGTCTTTTTGTGACTTGTATGAAACAAATGGTTCAATGATATTTAAACTTAATATGCCTGCGGTTATATGGTGGTATGTATGTTCTATCACATATAAGCTTGTACAAGGGTTTTCAAAGACTTTCATTTGACTTAGAACATCCCATACACCTAAATCACTTATGTATGTTTAAAAAATTCTGGCTTAGGGATGAAAGTTAATTTCAAAATCTAGCTTGGAATAACTCTTTATAACTCTGGTGTGGGTGTGTATATTTTAGAGTAAGTGCCTAGTTCTGGATTAAACATTTTTAAAACTTAAATTATAGTGTCTACACATAGAAGATAGGCATACATCTTCAAGAAGTGCTGGTGAATCAAAGCAATTTAGTAATGAGAATCAACAATATTCTGGGAACTAGTGGGAAGTTGGAATTTGTCCTTAGCAATAAGTAATGGGTTTATTTGTCTGGACACTTTACATTATGACCTAATTTCAAAATATAGACTGATGTCTTTATCAAGAAAATGTCTTCCTCAGAGAAGCCACAACTAATTTTGCTACCTGAGTTGAAATCCTGAGACTTAATTGTCATGACTGTTGGATGCCTATTTGCTGGTGGTGTTATTATTGCTAAACCATCTGTTTCACTAAGCCCATTTTTTTCCATAATAATAATTTTCTGTACTAGTTCTCCAGGACACATTCTGCACCTATTTTATAGTTACTGTATTTCAGGCAAAGCCTTATTTCTTTTCCCAGAAGACGATTTTGAGTTGAGAAATATCCTGAAGTATTATGATACCGTTCTTTGCCACAGACCTGAACTGGACAATTCTGATACTTTCTAGATCTACATCCTGCCCACTATGCACTGCTTTCTCTGTATACTATACAGTCTGCTTTGACACCAGTCCACCAAGGTCCGGTTCATATTAGTCTTTATTTTTTATAAATGGTCCCTATTGGTTTCATCAAGAGAGCGGCACCATTATAAGATAAGTAAGTCTTATAAAACAATGATAAATACTGACAGTAAGACAGGAGAGGGTGAGTATATGTAGAGGTCTTTATCTTAAAAACAAAACAAACAACAAAAAAGCCCCCGCAAAAATCCTTTCCTGGAGCCATACACTTTTGTCTGATTCTAGGAAACAGAAATCAAAAATTGTTGCGCCATACTTCCACAATTCCTAAAAACCTGCTTTGAAGACTATGCTTGCACCATCATTTGGGGAAAAAAAATTAGTAAGTAAAATAATTTTAGATCTACTTTTCTATTTTTCCTTAAAACCAGGCTATTCAGTTATGCTCATCACAAAGTTTTTTCAACTCACTCTCTGGCCTCAGTATTTTTCAGGGAAGACTATCAATCAAGATTTTCTGGTTCAGAAATATCTGCTTAACTTTGATTGCTCTTTTGTATCTCCTATATTTTAATTCAGTGGTACCCTAATAATCATGTGAGCTAGTCACATCCTTGATTTTGCAGGAACAGTATCAGAAGGCAGCAAACCGAGATTTTTTGCATAGGAAACATACATCAAACCACCTAGTCACTATGTTGTGCACAAAACCTGCTTCATAGGACTTTCCTTGTCTGTTGTTTTCCCAGATTACAGTCATAGTGAAAATACAGTTTATATAAAATAGATTGATAAAGTACTGGCTGAAGAAGCAATATACAGGACAAGAATTTCTGTTTACACAGTACCTTATCTTGTGAAAATAGAGCTTGCATTTCTTCTATTCCTCTTTCAATGGAGCTTGCCTCTAAGTCTGTCAATTCTTAGGCTTAATTTAAAACCATATACCAGACGATTCCTCTTCATTAATCAGTTAAGGCCACTATATGGATTAGAATTGGACTTAAGTAGTACAATACCTGGCCATTAGAATTAGGGT
This sequence comes from Nycticryphes semicollaris, assembly GCA_013400055.1. NCBI lineage: Eukaryota > Metazoa > Chordata > Aves > Charadriiformes > Rostratulidae > Nycticryphes > Nycticryphes semicollaris. The sequence continues at coordinate 1,131,346 of VXBJ01005870.1, read as the reverse complement.
TTATGTAAAGCTATAGGTCAAGCAAAAGGCAGAAGATTGGCCCTGATCTGAAATAAAACTGTATTGAAGAGAGGGAAAATTATTTTTCCAAATAAAAAAAAAAAAAAAAAAAAAAAAAGAAGACTGAGATTTAAACTAAGGGGTTTCATTTTCTTTTTCCTTTTCATTTTTCTGGTAGATATATGGTAATAGATTTTCTGTTGAATTGACACTATCTGATAAGATTGTAGTCCATATAAAAAGGGGGAGAGTTGAAAAGGCTATATTAATCCTAATAATTAGAATTTATTTTAACATTGTCTCACACTGACCACCTTTACTGGCTAAGTTTGTCTGTCCCTTGGGCATAAGACAACCCTCTCCTACAACTTTTGTGAGTGTCTTCTGCCCCCATGTCTGCCACCCTGCTGCCCACAGCTGTCCTTGCAATTTAGCCAAACACAAAGCAAGCACATGGCTCCCCACTTTTGGCATCTTGTCTTCCCACATCCTCTTCAATCCCTCTCAGGGAGAGGTATCAAGACCAGTCTTCATTATATTTAAAGTTTTTCATTAGAAAATCCTGCTTGACCATTAAACAGTATTGATATTTTCCTATTGTGCTTAAAAATGAATAATTCGTATCCTCTATGAGAATAAACAGTTTCAAAATAGGTCAGAACAAATACACTGTTCAAGGAAATAAAAAAAACCTGAACAATACTTTTTATAAGGGAATAATTGCTTGGAGAAGCTCAGCTTTTCTGTGCACTGACGTTTCCCTGAACTGTGTCATGGCTGTAGGTATAGCTTTTTTTTTCTTTTTCTTTTTTCTCTGCACAAACAGTTGTGAATTAGAGTTTCAAAATATTCGCTAACACGTCTCACACAAAGTGGGTGAAACATGAGGAATGTGTCTTGATGAACCATGATGAACCATGAACATGCTTCCTGCCAACTTACTTATTTAAAAAAACTAAAATCATCCCTTCAGGGCACAGAGAAACTCTACTGCTGAGGGGAGGGGAGGGGAGGGGACAAGAGAGGAAGGGAGTGAAGGGATATTAGAAACTCAAAACTTAGTGAGTTTTGTCCAACAACACATTGCTGTCAGCTAGACTGTTATCAGCTCATCTCCTTTTGTTCAGATTTGCCATATGTAGGAGCTGATTAGTCCAAGAATGGTGGTCTAAAATGACATATCTCCAGCAGGAAAAGAATGAGTGTGTTTATTTATGTATGACAAACCATGCCTTTCCAGGAGGGAAAACCTGAGCGTTGTTCCTTCTTCAATTTACAGAAACTTAGCAGTTCAACCGTTTCTATTTATTTAAGTTATAACCAATTACCCAATTTTGTTAAAAAAAAGAGAAGAGATCATTCAAGAAAAAGTAAAATCTTCACTTAATACTTCATAAATGCAGGATTATACTACTTGTTGAAAACAACAGGAGAGGTGTGTCTCAGTTTAATTAAAATAATTTGTGGCCCATATGATTGTGAAAAAAAAAGAATTAATCCTAGAGGAAGTAATGGACTATTAGGATTTGATAAAGCTTCTGCTTCCAGCCAAGTTTCCTTGTAACACATCCTTAATTAACGTGCCATTATTTGTAAATGTTGCCAAACATCCATAAAAAGCCAATTTCAGTTTGTTTAAGTTAATTAAACAGCTGCTGCTCCTGCCACCCTCTTTGCAGAGCGTGCTAGCACCTGCACCCCTCTGTATTTCTCCATTAGGCCCATTCACGCAGCCACCCTCATGCACCAGGAACCGAGCCACCACTGCAGGGACAGATGAGGTGGGCTTCTGCTGAACAGAAGCCTGGTGCCACTGGCCCCACTTCCACAGACACCCACACTGCCATAACACCCTCACTGCATCCACGGGCTGGGCTTGCCCAAGGCCCAGTGAGGTGTCCAGCTGGGCCTGGCCTCTGCTCAGCCCCAGCCTTCAAGATGGAGAAATGAGCCCTGCAGTCTTAGGCCTTTGAATTCAGCACTGTGACAAGTTTAATCCCCTCCTGCCAGAGGAGGTTCTTCAGCTGAAGGGAGAAGTGCATTGTCATATCTGCTGTATGTTCTCGCAGAGCATTTCCAGTGAGGTACAGCATGGCAGAGGCCCTGGCCAGGCCCAGCCAGGCCCAGCCACCAGGTTTGGATGCAGCAGCATGATGCAATCCTGCCAAGGAGGCTTAATGGGGGCTGGGGTTCACCAGCCATCCCTCATCTTCTTCAAATACATACCACTATTAACAGGGTTAGCAAAAAGCCATACAAAAGTGAGTGCAAATACTGCCACGTTTTCTCTGCCTGCTTTTCAGCCTGGGGAGACTGCTGAGCCACAGAGGTAAGAGTGTGGACCTCGTACCCCACCCATAAGGTACAGGCCTGGTTGGAAACTGTATATTGTTTGGTTAATAGAGTCTTCGTCTCCTGTACTACACTGCTCTCTTTTTT
>VXBJ01005870.1:1030603-1128855 GCA_013400055.1 Nycticryphes semicollaris | reverse complement strand
AAATTGAATGTAATTCTGACAAAGACTGTGGCTGGACGAAATGCAGGAAGAAAAAAACTTAAAAAGTTTAGCAGGTGATAAAGAAAACAGACCAGATTGGCTCAGACCAAACTAGACAGGACAGGGTGGGAGCTGCCAAGGACTATGCTTTGTGTGGCTGAAACAATGTCCTCCAAGCCAAATTGTAAGAAATACTAGCTTCTGCCTTCTGAATTTATAAGCTTATGTATATGCATAGACATACATATACATGTGTATGACTGTGTGTATATGTGTGTGTATATATATGTATAGGTAGAAAAAGCTAGGTATCCTATCTTCTTTTTTTCCTCACTGTGCCTATCTTCTTCACTTGGAAAAATAATGCTTCAATGAACAGTTATAGTAATCTTATAACATATAAGAATCACCTAGAGAGAATCATCCATTCTCCCAAGTTAAACATTGATTTCTTATTGTAATGGAGGCTATCCCTCTCCAGAAATTCTGCTGAATACGGGATTTTACCACAATAATAAACAAATAAGAGGTGCTGGAAGACATTTGTCATCCTCATAGCTCCTTCTCCAATTCTGGTTTGACAACTTGGTGATTTAGATGCAGTATATAATGTGTACAGAAGATTTTTTTCTTAATGGTAATATTTGATAGCCTAATTTGTTCTGTTTGAGACTCAGTTGCATTTTCACTGGTTGATGCTCATTTCGTGTATATCTTTTTTGTCATCTGCCTACAAGGAAAACAGAAAAAATGTTGCAGCCAGAACACATTTCTATTTCTCATAGTAGTAATTTAGCACAGAGAGTACCTAGCTGCCTCTACAGATTCAACAGATAAATGAAGCTATCATTGGTGAAAGTGAAAAAAAATCATGCCTTCCTAGCAGATAATTGATCTTTGTTTTCTCATAATCTTTCTTGCAGACAGAACAGGTTTCTTGCGGGCTACCTTTTAACTGAGCTAAAATAAAGAGACTTCTAGATATTAATTGTAACTCCACAGTCAGAAGGTCTTTAAGGACATCAGTAAGAAATGGTGGGTGAAGTCCCGTTTTCATTTGAAAATAATCAGTTTTACTTCTATCCTGAAAGAACATTTCAATAGAGAAATATTAATTTGTTGTAAATAGTTTGGACAAACAAGAAAAAGTTCTTAATCTGAAAGGCAGGTATAGGTGTTAAAAAGTGTTAACCCAATTATATGTAAAATGTTTCTTTTCAGGATAAAATCTGCCGACAGTTTAAGAACTTAGATGAGGAAGCATATGCAGGGAATACTCAGATGTGGTAGATCTACCATCATAAGTAGAACAATAGTAAATCACATAAGCAAGGTAATTTAAACCTTAAAAGTGTGTATATGATACTATAAATCATGGTTATTAACCAGAGATATAAATATAGGCATGTTTCCCTGAGAGTTAAGAGTAGGGAATAGTGAAATTGATTACAGAGAGAAATATGAATATGGTAAATATGCTTTTTTTTTTTTTAACTACCTTTAGTACATTCACAGCGGCATGCTTCATCCCAGCATATAATTTATAATATAAAAGAACCAAGTATGTTAAATTACTACCGCAGGCATATTTCTGCAATAGGGTAGAAGAAACAGAGCTTAAGCAATGCTATTTGGGGAGTGACATTGTAGAGAAGATCTCTCCACGGCTGATGATTCTCTGTGGTAATGACTGGTTTCTACACAAGCGAAAGTGACTCCTAACTGAAATGAGAGCAAAGCCTGGGTGACAGACTATGTTTGTGTTTCAGTTTTCCATAAAGTTCTGGGTTGTACTGTCAGCCACTTTGAGTTTAGGCCCATATGCCTTACATCAAGTGCAGACGAACAACTTCTGCCTTCTTCTATATCCACGTGTAATTCTGAGGTGACTCCTCAGAGAGGAGAAGGAGGAAAAGACTGACTTGCCACTTTCAGTGGTGCCAGCCAGCAACTTACAAGACTGTCTGACATGCTGCACAAGGGATATATGTGTGCAAAATTTACTTGGAAAGCTCACTTAGCTTCTCTCCTAGAAAAACTTTTTTTTATTATTATGATTATTTTTCATTTTTGTAATACCTACACTGACTGTTGCTCTCAAACCTGCTTAAGTGAGTAAATTATGACTCCTCTGTCCTGTCTCCAGCCCAGCAGCAGGTGTAGTGCAGTGGTCTTGCTTGTCCATCCATAGCAGGGCAGACAGCGAGGGACAGCCCCAGCACCAGTCATTTTCTCCCCACCCCTACCCCATGCAGATCCAGCAGATCTCCAGACAGCATCAGGACACAACGAGATATCTTATTCACAGTCTGTATTCCCACAGGAAGGAATGCATCAAGGTATAACATCAGCACCTAGCTGAGAAAACCTGAGATCCTCTCTTGAATTTGCATGAGTTTGGTAAAGTTTTATCCCTGTCCTCCACTGTCTGGTTGTTGCCTTCTGCCTGCAGGCTTTGGAAGGGGTTGGGGAACTGAGATAGCACTACGGTACAGGGAATAGATTTATGACAGCCAAATGGAGGACTAGAGACAACCAAAGTCACAACTGGGTATTTTAGACCTAGTTACTGCAAAAGTAACAGGCACTACTAATTTCATGAGACCTGTAAGTACTGACCAGCTGCTCAAGGGAACAACAGATTCTCTGAAGCAACACAGCAGTAAATCGAACAAAAGCAGGCATCAGCCCAAAAATAAGGATGTGTAGCTCCGTGAGGAAACAACAGCTGTAAGATTAATGCAAAAATACAGTTTTCAAAATTAAAGTGAATTTATTCTAGCAGAGACAAAAGAGATAGGTGAAATATCTGTAATATGAAAGAGGTAAAAAATTAAACAGAATAAACCATAAATATTAATATACTACAATACAGACTTTAAATGTAGTACAGATGGAATTTGTGGTAACAAGTCCAGGAGAATGATTCACAAAAATGCTTCTTAACTAATTGGCTTTCTGTAGATTTATGAACAGTAATAGATTTTCTAGGTATAGGTTAGTTGCCTACATTTGTGCTTCTGTGAATGGCCACAAGTACTGTTGTCTGTATTGAACTATTAGGTATTGTTTGGATCTTTACCTTACACTGAGGTCCACTTGAGGTTGTAAAGTTATAAGCCCATATCTTACAACCCTGGAAGAGCTCATTCTGTTAGCATTGTACTTTAATTATGCTGATGACAATGGGCAATTTCATTGGCCTTCTCTGTTTGCCCCTTTCCAAGGAAGAAGTTTAGCATACTAAGAGTTGCAGAAGTTTCAATTTTGCTTAGGCTGTGTGATTTTTAAAAGAGAGCTTTAGCTAATGGAGGCATACCAGTGGGATCGCTGCATTGTGTGTGACCTCAGACTGTCCCTGCTATAGACTTCTCATTTCAGGTCATAGCAATAGAGCAGGACAAAGCACAGTTGCACAGTTTGACTCTTAGATCCAGAGTCAGGCAGCGATAAATGGGGTTTGTTTCTTTTTTTTTTTTTTTTAAAGTCCTTCCTCCTAAAGCTGAAAGATTTTTTTTTTCTTGAAAGTATATCTTTAGAATGTGCAGAACAACATCTCAGCCCAGAAATAACCCAGAAATCTAACTTCAGCAGTGAGACCTCTAGCATTTTTGTATACTTCAAATGCCTGCATTTGTTTATTTAAAATAAAATCTTTTTCTTTGTCTGTGACAGCATTAGAAGATATACAGTTTAATCATTCATAGCTACTTTATCTCCAGATTATAATGGATTCTTGCTCAGGCTTTTTCTTGACAATATCAGCTGTACTGGCCTCCCTTAAATGTAGGGGAAACTCTTTCCTTGTTACCATATCACTTTGTAATACATTTTTCACTAGACTGTAATGATCACAGCTCACTTATGATGTCAATATTTGGCATTTCTGAAGCGCAGTTTCTGCAGGCCATGGTAACAAAAGTCTATGCAGTTAACTTTTAAATATACAGTACAGAAAGAAGATCAAGTCCTAAATAACAGGAGAATTGAGAGGAAATTGCACAGATGTTAATAACTAAATAATTGTTTCAGCAAACCAGCTGAAGCTGCAACCATTAAGTTCTCTAGCAAGTCTGCAGTACAGACTACAAAATGCTATTTTGTGGCAATGTAACTCTTTGTTACCTGAATTTTGTGATAAAATGTTTATTACACTCGTTCGTGGAATAACACGTGACTACTAGTGTGTAAGTCCCAAGAGAATTCCTTAGAGATATCATATTCTTTGGTATAAAATTTCCAGGATAAAAAATTAAACTTGAGTCTACTAAAAAAATATTTTAATTTTTCTTTGTAATTTTAAAATATCTCAACTCTATTGAATTATTTTTGTCCTTTTTTTTTTTTCAGAGGTGTTAGGTAGGATTACTCCTACTGGCTTTAAAATATGGTCAGTGATTTGTACACCTGTTAAAACAGTTGAGAACACTTCCGAGAGCAGCCCCTTCATTCCTCATTTGACATACTATTCAGGTTTCAAAACAACCTAGATTTCCACTGCTATATCTAATTATTATTTCTTACTTTAATTAGAGAGGGAATGCAAATATATTATTAGTGCCGCAAACTATTATTTTAACAGATTGATGTATTCACTTCCTATCTGGAACAGTTTAGATAAGAATAATATAGGTGTTACAGAAATAAAGGTATTATTTCATTAGAGCAGTCATTTTCATAGCTGAATTACACTTGATTGAGTTCCTTTAAAAATGCACATTAGAATTTACAACTCACTGGAATGAAAGTGCTCAGTTTTCAAGATTTTGTGTCCTTGGAAATTCTGTTGTACATGTGGCACATATTCAGCAAAATAATGCTCATGTAGCAATTAGTTTAATTCATCTCTACTTGCATGTCCAGATGTAAGTGTTTATTTCTGAAGGGCATGGTGGTATCTGCTTTTGATTGGTCCTTTTGATTACTTGAGGACACTGGCAACTGAAGTCTATTAGTCCAGACTTAAAGGAAAATAAAAAAGAAGCTCTGAATTTAATATTGTATTTCTATATCTGGAAAACATAGTGTATTAAATTCTGCTTTTATTTACACTGGTTCAACTTCAGAAGTTTTATCTACCCACAAAATTTAAACTATTCTATTCCTGACATATACTGTGCAAAGTGAATGTGGTCTGCTAAGAGCTTTTGTGTAAGTATGGTCTTCTCTAACTTATAAATCAATGGTCAAACTTATGTAAGAGGATAAAATAAGACATTCATGCAAAGCAGAAGTCCCAATTGATGTCAAGATGGAAAAGATAAACGTTACAGTGCATGCAGAAAATCATGTTGTCAAAACAAGTTGACTGAACCAGAGTTACATGGGAATTGAAAAGAAAATACTGATAAATTTGTGGTTAACCTTTGAGAAATGTTTTATGAGCCATTAATATTGCATAGTATTTTATTAAGCAAATGGAATAACTAATAGTACAGAAAATCACTGAAGCTTTAAATGGGCGATGGTTTGCACAAAATAAATACGTCAATTTCTTTGATAAAGAAGCACTTCACTGAGTAATATTTTCCCAAACATGTGCAAGCGCATGTACAATTTTTCTACTAAATTTCATATAATACATGCATACATACCTAAGTATAAAAAGGTGAATATTCAGAGTAGTAGCCTCTCTTAAATCTAAACTTCACAGTTTTCCTTTTATGCACTTATTTTAATGACTAAACCTGTAAGTATAGAGAAGTGTTGCTGGTTTCTTAACTGAAATTTGCATCAGAATTTGCTTTTTATAGCTTGCTTTCACTTCCCTGGAGAGAAAAAAAAAACACAAAGAAAAACACCATACACACCCCAATACAAAATCTTTCTCAGATTATTCTTTACAATGCTTTTGTGCTTCTGACATTATTTTGTAGAATTATAGTTTGCAGATACAAACAGTTAACATAAAGTCTCTTATTCATGATAACCATCAAACCAGTCATTCACATTAATTTATTTTCCTTAGTACAGCTAATACTCATAGTTGTCTTCTAATATTATAGGGAAAACCAGATGGCTTTTTTGGAGGGTCTATCAGAACAAAAGCCTAGGCTAGCTGCACTGAATTACCTCGGGAGGATGATGTCTCTCTCCAGAGGCTGCACAGAAGACTTTGTCCTCATTCAGCTAGTTAGCGTTTGTGAATAACCTTACCTCATTCCTGTACTGTGGACTGATTGCAGTAAGAGATATTTCAGAGAAGTGCTACAGGAGGTCTATAGTCATGGCTTTCTGCAAGCTGATTTGATGATTTCTCACTAAGAAGCTTTAGCATATACAATTATTCAAACTTAAAATTTATAAATACTATACATGGAAGATTCAGCTAAATTGATTTTTTGTTTGTAAAAATTATGACCGGTGGGAAAAAAAAATAAATCTTTGCTCACTAACTACAACATCATGATATTAATGAAATTCTTAACAGAACAAAGAAGTCAGGTTTTGTCAAAGCAACAATTTTGAAGTCTTCAGTGTCTCTCACTTAGATGTTAGTTTTATAGAAAAGGCATTATTCTGGAATAGAGGAATATATAAAATCCTGAGTGACAAAGAGATAGGAAGTTTTTTCAGCCTTCAGAATTATTCCTTAGCTGTTAGTAAAATATTTCAAATTGCTTTAACATATGCAGATTTCTTCTGAAAAAGGTAGAGTCCTAAGATGGATGAGTTGAAAAAAGCATGCCCAAAGGAACAGTGAGAATGAAAATGAAGTAACTGATTTGTAAGCACGGGATATAATGGCAATATGGTACAGCAAAAACATAAATATGATGGTGCTGCAAAACTTTGAATAAGAGAAATGTTTCTTGGATTATTTTCCATAATTAGCTGTGGACCGAGAATATTGCTTGCCAAGTGCATTTCAAAGTCTGTGAAAGGAAAGAATTTGAATGTAATTTACATAAGTGGATCCTCTCAGACGCCTCCTCCTTCTTAAATATGCAATCTATTAATTTAAATATTAAAGAAGTTAGAGAAAAAAGTATTAGTTAATTAGCAATCTACAGGGCTCTGATTTTGTTCGCTATTTTAGTCTCACCAGAGAAGCATATTTTTATTTTAGTAAAATCTATGCAGTGAGAAAAGGTTATGCTTTATGCATTTGCATAATATATGCACACTAAAGTTGTCACGATGGCACACTTAATTGATTCAGCTGTACTAATGACGATTTAGTTTTTATATTCATGGTACAACTGCCACTAATCTTTTTGCCTTATAGTTGAGAACTGAAGCGTTTAGTTCATTTTGAATGTTGGAAAAATCTTACTGCATACACAATTATAAAATAATTGGCCTATTTGAATGCTAATTACATTTAAAAGTCTTGCTTCTCTAGAGACAGAAATTCAGCCTTGGCCGTGAATTGGTAATAAACTTACCGGGATGTGGCCGTGATTATAAACAAAGACATCAGTGAAGATACAAAAGCCATTTAAAGATGACAGGATGTGGGAGGCCAGAGAATAAAATAGATTTAGATAACATCAGGTTTGCTTCGTGGTCTGAAATGGATAATAACAGGGATATAGTTGCTAGTGTACTGGGATCCTCGTCTCCTGATATCTTAAAAGATCAGGAGTCATTGGTATAAACATGTAAGAGCGTGATAGATGGGCATCTTACTGTGTCTGAAGTTTAAAAGTCAAATTTGTTCTCTTGTCTTTTCTCTCATTTCTCATCTGTAAGCTGCTGGAACTGTAGTTTAGACCTTTTTTAATCTGTTTTATATTTAAACTCAAGAACAGATTCAGTTCATTCAGCAGTCAGGATGCTGGAAGATATTTTGTCACAAAAAGATCCTAGGTTATGCCTTTGATACTGATGAGCCTCAGTTATTGTCTGACATTTCAACTGCTTCAAAAAGCAGTTGTCACAGCAGACAGTCTCTCAGCAATCAGTGAGTACTATTCAAGTCCATGGAGAACTTGATAAAAAAGACAAAATACACCTGAAACTGAACTCTCGTCTGTGGCCCAGAGCATAGAAGGGAAGGAGAATCTCTGCTGCAGGATGACTAAGTGAGCACTGCAGTTAAATCAGCAAATCCCTGCTTTCTTTGTTACAGGCTTCATGGAATGTGTTTTCTGATCATGGTTATAAGAGAAAACATTTTCCAGTAAATACATCCAACAATACCAAAAATCCAGAAACTCTAGTTCAAAAGAAAAAGACAAATAGATATCATTAACATCTATCTACATCTGTACTAAAACTTATTTTAGGCAGGACTTAACAGCAGGGCTAACTACTAAGTGATACTAAGAATCCAGAGCAGTAGTCTCTAAGCGTAAGATTTTCTTATTGCCCTGAACAAACTAATCACTAATTCGCGTATTTTTCTGTGGCAAAGGCCATCATCTCCATCATCACCGTCCTCTTCCAGGGATATTGTTGAGTGAAGGCATTGTGTAGCTGGGCCTAGGGTGTGAACCCTCAAGTAAAGCATTTGAAGAAAGGCACTAGGAGAGATTCAGTTTGCATAGACAGCGACTATGGATCGTTTTTCATTTCAAACACTTCTAAATGTGTCACTGACACCGTAAGAGTGACTTCATAGCTACTAAACATTGCTAGTAGCATTGCTCAGCTTTTCGTTGAGAATTCCTAAAGCCAGGTCCTTTGGGGAAAGTGGGAAAGTATGAAAGTACAAACTTCATGAAACTTAATGAAATGAAACCTCCACCCTTGGCTAGAGGCACCTACAGTATTAGAGACTCATAGTATGTTTTTTCTGTTATGTTTTGTTACTGAGAATCTGAACAAACTATACTAAATATCAGGATAAACTGGCAATACTCCCTGTAATAGCAGAAGACGGAAACTGTAACCCACTTGGTTAAGATGTTCTGATTCTTTAAGGGAATGAAAGGTACAACCACTTTGCCTTCAGATGCTCTTCTATTTAATTATCTGGAGGCAATCTGTTTGCAGACAGACAAATGAAACAAGATTTGTGCTTTGGCAGTAAAACAGGAAACTGTCCCAGGTGAACTGCAGGCACTTCTGCTGATGGCAGTTTTCCCTAATGCTCTGGAAGTCAGAAGAATACCTAAACATAAATTATGTGGTACTTAGAATCAGTGTGATTCAAAATATTAATTACCTAATTTAAGAGCTGGATCCAAAAATGACTAAAGCCAGTGGGAGTTTCCCGAATGAGATTAATAAGGTTTGATTTAGTTTCTAATTTAGCCTCTTTGAACAAATAATGTGGGGTTTTTTCCTGTTTTTTTTTTTTCCCCAACTCCTATTTTTCTTTCCCCAACAAAAGACAACAGTAAGACAATAGCATCCATACTTACTATTGATAAGGAAAGGGCAAAAAATTGCACCTTTATTTGAAATTTTGTTTTCATTGAGAGAGTGGTTCTTATATATATCCTCTAGAAGCCAATATATTTCACAATACCACTTAATATTGGAAAGCTTATCAGGGATTTATAACTTGTGACAAGCTACTTTTAAGAAGCATCTCAACAGACGGTAACTTTGCAGTGATAGTGAACTTTTGTTCATTAAAGCAATTGATTACCGCCAAAATTTCTTATGATAATTTGAAAAAAAAATCTAGTCCTCTTAATAAAGAGTCACAATAATTACTTTTAAATATCTGGAAAATTTGCTGCAGTACCCCATATGAGTATCTCACTTGTGCCTCCAATAATAATTGTAGAATATTCCATACTTGCTCCAAGTGTAACTCTAATACTGGCCCCATCTTTTTTGGATGGACGTGTGGGTGACAAGGCCTTACCTTTCCCTGGAGACTAATGAAGACTCATTGAGGCCCATACTCCAACAGTTCATTTTATGTCACGCCTGGGAAGGCTCTGGATCCAGAGGGATATGGGGAGGATACAGAAGGGCTTTTGTCCCTTTTCTGTTTCAGGGAAAGCACTCAGCACTGTGAGGGATGAAGATGAATGCACAATACTGATTCATGCATTTTAAGTTGGTGAGAACTTTTGGTGATTTAGATTAGAATTTCTTGATGTTTTTAGACCATGTGCCACTTAAATGGATTAATGATGCTCCATAACTCCTAGGTTGTGGGTACTTCATGCTTCAGCTGCAATGCATCGGCCCTCACAAATAAAACAGGCTTCACAAATTCAATTCTGATCTCATCTTCTCCCTTTAACATTACCTTCTCTACAAATTAATATCATTCTCTTGTGGTGATGCCAATTACACATGTTTAAAAGGCAACTGATAAAAAGAGCTTGTCAGCATCTTTCATATTAATTCCAGTGTTTAAACATTCATGTGGGTTAGACTTTTAATTTCATTTGGCTTCTCTGACTTCTAGCAGCTGTATCTTGTTTTGCCTTTCTCCAAAGACACATAAGTGAGTCTGATTGTTTACAAGGATGCATGGGCTGACTCAGGCCCTGGGAAGCCCTGCCTTCAAAAGGCACCTTCAGGAAGGTACAGTGCTGGGCAAAAAGGATACATGATCAAGACTCCCTATGGCTAGTGTGATGTTTAAAGGTTCTTGGGCTGCAATATATTTCCACTTGTTTGAAAGCTAAGTGTCTTCTGAACCAAGTTTTGATGATGAATTTTTGATTACTTTAGTTTTGACCAACCTGTAAAAAAACATACTAAATTGTTCTTCCTTAATGACTGCTTGAAGCGTGTAATAAATCTAATGGCTAATTGAAGGTTTTCCCTCAATCATCCTTATAACTCTTTCCTGAAACAAACCACAGACAGTTTTAATTGGAGAGATGGAGACAAGAAAACAAGGCAAAAACCACAAGAGAAACTAGAATAATAAAATTAGGGTGTATGGGGACATAGATTTATGCTGGAACATAAATCTTTTTTAAAAATACATAAAATTGTTATATATTAAAGCAGATTATGCTATTAGAAAGACAGAGATAAGTATAGAAAAATCAAGGGTCTTGGAGCACAGAAATCGTATGACTAGAAATTCTCCTATAGAGACATAAACATGAAGGAAACATTAATATTAAAATCAAAAAGAAAAAGAGAAACATAAATAAAGGTTATTTGAAATAAACAAAGATGCCATAAGAAGAGTAGCTAAACTTTAGTAAGACATAGAGAAAAAAAGAATACAGAGAGTAAGACTCAAGACTTCATGTATTGTAGCCATTATTACTTCAGGCAAAACTCTGCAAAGAAAACTAGAAAAACTAGGTCACCAAATGATACTGAACTTTAATGCGAGAAAAAAGTTAAGCTTAAACCTCATATATCATGGTATGGAGCAGAGCAAAAGGACACCTAAGATGATGTAAACGAAGATAGCTCCAAAACTTAGAAAAGCAGTTAGGAGTTCAAATTCAATGTTTACCGTATAGTAAAATAGTTGTGACCATCATTAGGTATTCAGCTTGGTTGAATTGATGTGGAAGGATTTAAAATTGTTCTGTAATAGAAAAAAGGGATAAGTTCTCAAACTTTCTCATAATCTTGACTTTTTAGGCATAGTTTACTGTCTCTGTTATGCTATATGTGTATAAAACTGAAACAGAGTTCACTGACTTTCTAGGCCATTCATTCAAAATAGTCCCTGCTGTCAAAACCAAGAGCTTTGTGTCCAAAAAATTGCCAAATCACTCTTTAGAAGGATAGATAATTCAGTCACCAAAGCTCAGGGAAATAGGTGTGTTTACTCTGTATCCCTTTATGACAATATGTACTGAACTGAGAACCAGTTATCTGCCTTTTGTTTTTAATTAGTTTTACTTTTTAAAAAAGCCTTTGGCTTTTCTTATGAATATTTATGTTTCAGTTTATAAACACACTTATATGCTGCTTACCCTACTCGTAAGTCACTTCCCTGTGAGCTCTTTGTTAATGAAGCAGATGGTATCTTCTTTGAAATGTCCTTTGTGGTTCTTTTACTGCATGGTCTGCAACTCTTCAAAATCCAGTTTAAAGTTCAGACAGCAGAGCGGTAGGCTACATTCCAGTATCTCTTAGGGGTGCTTCAGACAGCAACAATCTCACTGCGATTAGAGAGTTTTATAAAAAGTTGTTTTTGTTAAAACTGATAGGCAATCACAAACCGTTCAGTTTCCTTTCCTTTCTCTGACTTCCTTGAATCAAATCAGAGGCATCCATCAAAGCAGAGACAACCCATCAGTTCAGAGGCCGAATAAAACATTTGGCTGTCTCCACTAAAAGTTACATTGTATGAGCAACTGATTGCACATAAAAATTGCAGATTAAAATCATGGGTGTTGAACAGGTTTCTGTGTGCTATCTCCCATCCTGTAACTCACAAAATTTCAATAGACTAAACAATTTATTTTCACCTGAGATCAATGGAAATGCAATTATTTTTTTTTCCTCATACTTGGTGCATTTATATAATGCAATTTTATTTAGCTGTATTTGAAAGGGATCCTGAAAACCTGGCTGGTTTAAAAGATGCAGATCTATAGATTTTTCAAAAACTTCATAGACTCATAGAATTGTTGGAGTTGGGAGGTACACTGAAGATCATCAAATTCCAGCCTCACCCCTCCACACACACCACCTGCCATGGCGGGGACACCTTCCACTAGACTAGATTGTTTAAAGCACCATCCAAGCTGTCCTTGAACACTTCCAGGGATGGGGCATCCACAACTTCTTTAATTAACCTTTTCCAGTGTCTTACTGCCCTTACAGTAAAGAATTTCTTCCTAATAAGTAATCTAAATCCACCCTCTTTCAGTTTAAAACCTTTATCCATCCTCCTATGGCTACACACCCTGGTAAAGAGTCCCTCCCCATCTTTCCTGTAGGCCCCCTTTAAATACTGGAGGGCTCCTATAAGGTCTCCCCAGGGACTGCTACAGGCTGAAAAACCCAATCTCAGCCTGTATTCAAAGTAGAGGTTCTCAGGCCCTCTGATTATGTTCATGGCCTNGATGGGGCATCCACAACTTCTTTAATTAACCTTTTCCAGTGTCTTACTGCCCTTACAGTAAAGAATTTCTTCCTAATAAGTAATCTAAATCCACCCTCTTTCAGTTTAAAACCTTTATCCATCCTCCTATGGCTACACACCCTGGTAAAGAGTCCCTCCCCATCTTTCCTGTAGGCCCCCTTTAAATACTGGAGGGCTCCTATAAGGTCTCCCCAGGGACTGCTACAGGCTGAAAAACCCAATCTCAGCCTGTATTCAAAGTAGAGGTTCTCAGGCCCTCTGATTATGTTCATGGCCTTTGTCTAGACTCACTCCATGTCCTTCTTAAGTTGCGGACCCTAGAGCTGGTCACAGTACTCCAGGTGGGATCTCAGAAGAGCAGAGTAGAGGGGCAAAATCACCTCCCTTGACCTGCTGGCTATGCTTCTTTTGATGCAGCCTAGGATGCAGTTGGCTTCATGAGCTGTGAAGGGACATTGTCAGCTCATGTTGAGCTTCTCATCCACCAACATCCCCAAGTCCTTCTCCTCAGGGCTGCTCTCAATCCTTTCTCTGCCAAACCTATGTTTGTGCTTGAGCTTGCAGGACCTTACATTTGGCCTGCTTGAACATCATGAGGTTTGCATGGGTCTACCTCTCAAGCCTGTCCAGGTCCCTCTGAATGGCATTCCTCCCTTCAGCGTATTGATTGCTCCACACAGCTTGATGTCGTTGGCAAACTTGCTGAGGATAACTTACTATCACTGGCTTTTCTAGGAAACACATGACTAGAAAACACATGACTAGTATGGGGAAAAAAAGTATTAAATAATTAAATTAAATACATTTTAAAAAACCCTGGCATCCACAAGTAACGTTATTAAGAATGATATTTGCATTTCCTTGTCTACACAAAGGCATATGGCAAGACATGAGAGATAGTTTCCTAAGTGTTATATGGTAAATGCATTTTTGAATTAGCTCTAATGCAATCAGTGGTTTTGGATGTGATTAACACAGTAGTAATAGGTTTTTTCTCAGAATATATTATTTATATGTTCAGCAAGAATAGTCTACTTTAATTCTACTTCAGTACCTCATAAATATTGAAATTGTGTAGTTGAAATCACAGAAAAATTTAGTGTTTTATTTATAGAGATACCTGCTTTAATGAAGTCCACTAGAGTTTCTTATGCAGACAGTATACACATTTGAATATATCTTTCCTCCTACCTAGGAAAGACTAACATTTTAATATGATATTTGCTTTTATAGCACTTTAATTCTTTTCAGCACTTAATTACTGAGCAGAAATCCACCTACTTTCATCCTTCCCATAACTTACACTTATGCTTCAATATCAGATTTTCCTTCTGAAAAACTGCACACAGCACTAATAATGTCTTTGAATAGCCTAACAGAAGTTATAGTGAAGCTGAAAAGTAAAACAGTTTTTGTTACAATAAATGCTATCCGTTTACGGGACAGGAGCATTTATGAGCAACTGATCTAATTTGTTGTGATTTTACTCAGCTGATATAAAAACAAGCATCCCAGGAGCTTGGTTGTTTTTCCTCAGTCTGAAATTATACATGCCTTCACCTCTCACTTTTGGGGAAAACATAGAAAGTGGGCTTGGGAGGGAAAAAGGGAGACATTCATTTCTAAAAAAAAACAGTAGCAGAGCAAGACAGCAGGCACAGCATCAGATTCCTGCTCCAAGCTTCATATAACGTGTTTTGGCCATTAAGCTATTTATTAGGCAGCCATCTCACAAAATAGACATCCTTTAGCAAGTGTTAAGCTAACCTAGCCACTTTGGTTAAGGGACAACTGAGAAATAAAGAAGAAATTAAGGAGGCCCTAAACCTATTTTTAATGCTGGGGGTAGCAATTCCTTTATTAATGAAAATGACAATTTCTACAGTGTTAAGCACACCTACGAGGTGGGGTCCTAAGTGCTGGGAAATAGTGGAACACCTCATCTGAAGATCTTTAGAGAACTTTGTGTCTTCTCTTGCCAGGATGGTGGCTGGTCATCAGGCCACTGGAAAACTTTTCGGGTGAAATCACCATCAAGCAATGGTGCCTGCATGCCAGGTGCATCCAAGTCAGCTGCATCTAACCATTTCCCCACCCAAAGACTTTTCTGATACTTCACTTTCTTGTTAGCTCTTTTTCTAATGCTGATTTCAACTGTAAGTGGCACTGAAACAGCTGTTATTCTCTAGCAATGCTTCCAGTAGCATGCTTAATAGATGTTGGTAAACAACGCTCATTTTGGTCTTCGTTCTTTGGATCAACCTTTTGTCCTGCAGGCATGAGGATTCCCTAGGTTTTCTCTTCCCTTTGTTGAGAGATATTCGTTTTTTAGCCTAAACAAGTAATTTTTAATTAGAATAAATTACTTAGGTTTATAATATGGTGTGATTTATGCTGTTTGCCTAAATTTACTTAGCATAAGTAGCTAGATTTGCTGAAAGCTTTAGGCTGCAATAGAGTTAATTTCCTTAGTAATTCTCCTAGGAGCTGGTGCAGGTCTATGTTTTGTCTTTTAGCAATAGGAATATGTTAATAACACACTAGCGTTTTGGTAGTGTTTTTCCCTTAGTCTGGGACCTTTTGGTTCCCCATGTTCTGCCAGTGAGCACAGGCACACAAGAAGCATAAACCAGAGGATAAGGAGCCTATAACTGTCTGGCAGACACTGCAAATCAAGAATATAAGAGCAGTCAACAACTTGCCTGCCTGGAAACAGAAAAAGAATCCAGTAAGGTGTAAGAAGACCCCAGACCAAAAACTCACCATTGGACTAAAAGGCATGTGAAGAGCGCATGAGGATGGTTGTATAGATTGCAAGGGTATAATTGCCCTGGGATTTCTTTGTTCAAGGTCCCTTTGTTCAGGGCACCCAGCTCAAGCTGGCCCTGCTGCTGTACCTTTCAATTAAATTATTTATTTTTATGAAATCTGATGCCTGAGACTCTGCTGCAGGTAACTTAGGGTTGAGCCCAAAGAAGGGGGAAGCATACCTGAGAGTGAGTGCATGTGAGGAGTTGAAAGGGGTGCCCATCAGCTCACTGGAGTCACCTGCTGTGAAGAGACCTTGGTCCTAGCAGTTAAAGACTCAGATGGTGGGTGTGCAACTCCTTGAACGGTGTGCAAATGCTTGGGCAGTGGCTTCTCCTTTAACACCTTACCTGAAGTAACTTAGTAAGAAAAAAAATCATAATTTTGGTTGTCCACAGACACTTCTGCTGACACAGAGCTTTCAATAGCTCCTCAGTGTGTTTGCTTGGCAGAAAGGAGGGAATAAAGACTCTCCCAGTATCTTCAGTTTCTCAACTGGTGGGACCAAACTCCTGCCTCTCCATGTCTGTGTGCTGTGGAGGCAAGGAGCAAGTGGTTTTGGTGGGCTGTCAGCTACGTTTTCTCCATGTTTGCTTCATGGGGTGATACTGGCTATTTAAGGCAGTGAGAATCAGATACCTATAGTGTCACTGTAACATTCAAAGGAATGAGCAAATGGCACATCTGAGCTGATAGTAGAATTTCTCACTCTGCAAACTGCATTAGAAAGGTAGCGAGCGTAGGCCTGAACAAAGTGGGTGCTCTCTGCTCATAATCTGATCCAAGTAATAAGGCGAGATGCCTAAATGTGGCACTAATTTAAAATCTTAGTGGCACCGATTATTTTGCTTTAAGACTAGCTTTGTTGTTTTTCTCTCCATAATCACTTCTTTTCCTGCATGACAAGGCCTATCAAATTGATTACTCTCTGACAGTGGAGTGACAGCTTGCCAGTCGGGCAGCCGCAAGTGGTTAGCTGGCCTTTTTGTCACTCCTGGCATCTGACTCGAAGCTGCTCAGGCACTAGGTTTTGATGAGATTTCAGGAAGGTGCAGAGTCCAAGCCTGACATGTTCAATATGCCATCTCTCATCCAAAAGAGACAGAACAGGAGCTCTTTGATAAAGCACTGTTGCAAGGGAATAATTTGTTTGCCAGCTGTGAAACTGCTTCTCAGTGCAAGGGAAGTGGGTGCCAGGTTATTACTTAACATAGCTATTTTTCCTTCTGTTCACAAATCAGAGGTAAATGTTCGGAAGAACCAACAGCCTGGTTTTGTTTTGATTTGCTTTAGATGGTTGTCTAATGACTAAGACAGTGAAACTTGGCTTTTCTGTTCAAATTTGTTCTTAAATAAAAACAAAAATCAAGGGTCAGCCAGTATCCATATGTCTTAATGTTTGTCAAGAGATTTAATTATCCATGTAGTCCGTCTGCACGTGCTCTGGTTGTTGATTATTCCACACTTTTTGAAAAGCGCTTTCTCGCTGGAGTGACAACCCCATAGATTCAGTTAATGAGGGGGATATAAATCAGTCATCAAGACTGATTTTCAGACTCCCTGTCTGCTGCTTCCCTGGCTGATGAATCTTTTTTACTTCTGACAAATCTGTCTCATTTCAGTTATTAATATGAAATGAACATATTATTTTGAATAAACAGGGTAAATGGCATCCCAAGAAAAACATTTATTTTTTTCAGAAAGTGATTTTCTTAGTATCTTACAGAGTGCTAGAATTCAGAATATGTCATTTGTGAAGAGCCATTTGAAAAAGAAAAAAGAATGTATTGTGTAAAGTTATTTTCCTTTTATACTCAATACATATAAAACAAAACAAAATTTATTAACTTAAATCTGAGTTACTAGCACGTATCTAAATTAAGCTCTACCACTGTTATTGCTGTTCTTTTGTCAGTCTCATCAGCTCATTAGACAGCTCTCTTGCCCCACATACCTGCACACAGCACTGTAATCCCACTTTATAAAATCCAATGGCTAGGGAACACACTTAGAAGACGCAACTTGAAATTAGATAAAACATCACTGTAATACAACAACCAGAAAAGGATTTAATTAATTCTGAATTTCAGACATAGTATTTAAGAGATGGTTTCAATATCAATGGCCTGCAAGAGTACAAACTTGGACTAGAAGTGACAGAATATGGGATAGGAGGGTCCCAGGTGGGTTTCTAGATGAAGTAATCTTGCTGGAAAAACAAACAAAATTCCTTCCATCTCATTTGATCATATTTGCCTCTATTTTCTGGTGGCAACAGACAAGCTTAGTTCAGTCATTTTAATAATTTAGTAAAAAATTGTTACAAAAATACTCAAAGGCATGGTCCCAGTGACTGTGTAGAAAACTACTCACTGGCTCTGTTTAAAGCACTGTTTTCCTATCAGGTTGAATGGGTAACTACTGTCTTATGAAGGAGGCAGTAATCTTAAGAATGTACTCATTGCTGACATTAATGATCTTCCTATGGCATGTTTTATTGGTGTAAGAGGATTAGGGGCCAAACTGGTATATAGGAACATTTGTTCCAATTTAAGGTCTTAGATATTAACACATGTCAGTACTTGACTATACCTTTTAATTTATTTTATGACCAATGCTTACTAAATAGTTATTTTAGAGAGCATTTCCTTTAAGGCACAATGATATTCTCGGTACCAGCTGGATCCCTTAGACTTCTGTGTGCACACTAAACCAAAAATCTTAATGTTTAGCATCCCTCAGTGATCAACACTTTGTCTGGATTTGCAAAAAGTTGAAAAAAAAAGAGGTAAGAATTATTTATTTCATTTCCCTTACTGATTAGAGCCAGTGAGACCACTAAATGCAACTTCCGCTGAAGTCAGTGAGAGATGTCTGGATTCTTCAGCTCAGTCAATGCTTTCCAGGCAGTTTGTAGTAAAGGAATAGGGACCTGGAGAGTATGTCCTGTAAGATTTTCTGCTGCATAATTTTGCTTCAGGTTATGCTGGGCAATTGTTGCTAAATTCAATTTTTTGTTACCCTTTAGATTTGCACTACTTTTAAGCACAGTTGGGTTCCATGTATCTACTTCACTTACTAGATATTTGCAGGCTACCTCTAAACTGCATTTTGGATGACATGCATTTTGGTTGCTGTTTAAGAACATAATCCTGTTTCCCTGTTTCATCCTCAGGTTTTCATGTACTGATCATGCACTGAACTTCTGTAGCATCTACAAGTGTTTGCTGAATGATTTGAAAGTGCAAATAAGAAGTAATTATTATTCATGCTAAAGTTGATGAGATTGTCAGGGCTCACAAATACTTTCTTGAACAACTGTTGTCGAAATATTATTGATAAATCGGTATTATGTCATCCTAAATAGAGGCTTTCTAGAACTTATTTCTTTTATTCATGAAAAACACATATACTATTTTTCTTCTCATAAACCAGCAATTGCCCTAATAGTATCATGTGTGGTGAGAAGGTGCCTGAGAATTACATAAATCAGCACTTGAAACGTCCCTTCAAAAATCATGCACAGCAGTCAGAGGACTGAAATTATGTGTATTACAACACTGTTCAGAATATATTGACAGTAGAAACATCTGGGTCAGTAATACATTTTACATTTTGAGCAAGCTGAAGAGGTAGGATGAAGATTGCTGTGTCATGAACTGTGAAGATTGAGCTTGGATCCTGAGAAAGGGAAATGGAGAAAAATTGGTATTCTGGTGAGACTGAGGAAAGAATTTAAAGCTTTATTAATGTATTAATAATATATTAGGTAGCAAGGATGGAGAGCCAAAGCTAGACATACATCACGGCTCTGTCAGCAATGGATTTTCTTTAACAACTGACATGAGGAAAATAGTAAATAATCTCTTTGTGCCATCTGAGAAGGAGAAAAGGGTGATTCCAAGTGGCCTTTCAGTTTGGGGACTTAGACACTCCCATTCTGCTTCCGATAAAGTCTAAAATTATAACCTTGACAATGTTGTAAGATAGTTATTTGGGATGACTATAGAGATGGTCTTTGTGGAGGACTCACTGTACTTCACGGTGGACACAAGTAATATAGAATGATATCATTACCAGTAAGAATATGTCATTAACGGTAAATCATCAGCAGGGACTCAGGAATTGTGACCTGTTCTTTAGCAGTTGTTTATTAAACCACTTTTCTGGAAGTTAATTCATAGGAATTTAGGGTTTTCTGGATTAATTTCTAGAATATGCATTTTAAAGCAGCTTAGAACATCAGATGGTCTTTTAAAGACACTGACCTCAATAACACGAAGGAATTCTAATACAGTAAGAGTACATTTGACTTTTAATCTCATTTTACCACTGAAATACTACAGTACAAATAAAGTAGGAGACTGGGATGTTGAGACAGCTCTCCCAGATCCCCAGGCAGGAAGCACAAACTTCTGTCTCAGAAGCAGGAGCATTTCCTTTGACAGGCAGACATTTCTTGCTAACTTCAGCAATAGCCCAGCCTTGAACTTGAGTTCTGCTGAGCTAGACAAGCACTCACACTCCTTCTCTCTGCTGTTGGTATTACCAGGTGGAGTTATACTTGACACTGCCTTGTATGATTTTGGCCCATGGCCAGTGTTCTTTTCCGATATGTACATAGAAACATTAAAAAATAGGCCTGGAAAAGAACAGCACATCATATTTTCCCATCCCCTTTCTCTGTGGCCAGACCAAGCTTAAGTGATCTTTACTGGCGTTTGTCTAACCTGTTCTCAAAGACTTCCAATGATTTCCACAGCCTCTGGGACAATTTGTTCTAGTGCATTATTATCTTTAATGTTAAAAAGGTTTTCCTGACATCTAAACTGAATCTTTCTTGCTGCCATTTAAGTACGCTATTTCTTGTTCTGTACATGATAAAGAGCAAGTTGTTCCCTTCCCCTTAGCAGCAGTCTTTAATGCTTTTAAAAGCTATTGTCACTCACCTCTACAGCCTTATCTCCTCAAGATTTTAAACAACTCTATTTCAACCTTTTTTTTGGTGTTTTTGATGGTTTCTAAACCTCTGATTGTTCTGCTCTGGATTATGTCCAACTGAGCAACATCTGTCCTGAATTAAGACATCCAAAATTGGACAATGAACTAAGATATAGATAGGACACTGGCTTTACATACTGTTTATCCACATACATGTCCTTTCTAAAAATGTTAGTGTTTCAGGCATCTTAATGTTGTAAACCGTTTTACCTGAAGAACTTTTTCTGTAACTTTGCTACCAAATCAGACATTTCATAGCTTGTATTTATGCTACTGATTGATCACACCAAAGCAGAAAATTTTATATTCATCTTTATTGAATTACATCTTATTTTTTCAGGCCATTTCTCTTCTCCAATTTATCAAGATTTATTTCAGTTCTACTCCAGTAACCCGTCCTCTTCCAGTTTTGTTTTAACTACAACAGACAGTACTAGAGTAAATGAAACTTGTAGTAGTTCAATCCATACATTCTTCCCTTTGACAGTGGGTTCAGTTACAGGTTTCACAAGCAGCATCTTATATTTTCATCTAGACCACATGTCCCTAGGTTGCTTATGGGAATCTCCTATGAAACTGTATAAAATTAACATCTAGATAATGGATATCTGCTGCTTCTTCTCTGCTCATGAGTCCTGTTGTTGTCCTAAAACTCGTGGGATTATTTACCCAGTATGTAAGGCAGTAATACTCAGAGTCGAGGTATTAGCTATGTATCACCAGTTCTGCACAGAAAAGAATGCTATGAGGTATCTCCGCAAAGCGAGCACACTCAGCATTGAAACACTCATTCGTTTATACATTGTAAGTTAGAATAATTAACATATTCATTGTTTATCAAGCTTTTTCTGGTGCTCATAATTCCTTATCTTGAAGCTGAATTGGTGTAAAGTGTCCTCATCTTCAATTAATCGTACAGTTTCTCTTAATTTTTTTGCACAGCCTGAGTGGGTGAGGATCTTCTAGCAGAGGCAGGTATCCTAACTTCTAGAGGAGTGGTTTTCATATTATAATTAGTCAAGTTTACCTTAAAGACATGTTTCATGTGCTATAGCCAAGTTTCATGGGCAATCAGCCCACTAAAGTTTCTTGTACCTGGTTTTAGGTCTGGTTGTTCCTTCTGTCCCATTGTCTTGTCAAGAATCATTTATCCAAATGATTTACAGAGTCACAGTTATAGAGGTTTTGATATCATTATTTCCCTATTATAGCAATAAATCATATTTCTTTGATATCATTTTTTCCCAAGGAATCCGTGTTGACTGTTGATCCTCTTTGTTTCTTCTTGGTACTCATTTGTTCCCAGAATTTTTCTGAGAAATTGAAATTAAGTGGTTAATTTATAATTTAGTTTTTTTCAGAGCATGCTTTTCTCTTTGTTACAGAGAAGTCTCATTTTTTTCCTCTTCTGTCATTTACTGTCTCACTGTCACTCTTACTGTCTTGGAATATATTCCAAGAGCTTTTCAGAGCAATCACTAAAAACTATTGCTTAGGTCACCTCTTCAAGTTATAGGATAAGGTTTATTACATCCAAAACTTTTGAAATCTCTGGCTTCTGTAGGTGTTCACTTTCCCCTCTGCTTTTCTTATTCTAGGCTAAAGTAATATCTTTTTGTCATTAACAAAATTTTTGTCAGTCACCTGATTGCAAATGCCATTCGTTCTTTGAAAACATTGAGACAAGGAATGTCCTATATCTCTTTGCCTTCTTGATGCCGTTTCCCAATAAATTTCCCTCTCTAACTGTAGCATAACATTTTTCTACAGCATATATTACAGTACACATTTCCCACAGCATTTCCTTCTGTCACTTATATTGCCTCTTCTCTTACGTTATGTGTCCTTTGCTAGCTTTGTCTTTTTTGTGCCTTGAACCCCCTGATTTTGTCCCTTTTGTTATTACTCTTATCATCTTCCCCTCTGATCTGACCTAGTTTCTGTTTTCTGTAAACTTCCCTCATTTTTCATGAGGTCCATGAAGAGCTCATTGTTTAGCCAGGCTGATAGCTCCCATTATGGTCCTATCCTTTGTTTACTCTAATCAATGTTTCTGATTCTACTTCTTTGTTTACTTGTATTTTATGTCTTAGACATAATATCTTGGGTGCTGGTTGTCTGAGATAAAAACAGCTCTGCCTTCTTGGAAATGTCAAAGCTTATCTACACAAAAAATAACTTCTGAACCAGTCCATAATATGCTCTTGTACCTATTGAATGGATACATGTTTTTGACAACCACAGAAAATCATGTCATAAAAGCAACTTTACCAGTTCTTGTTCTTACTCTGTCAATCATAAAATTCTTCAGCTAGGCGATAAAATTTTAATAGTATAGCTCAAATCATTGTTATTAGCAGTATATGTAAATGTATATGTACATATATATACACAGTAAAAATTTGCAAGCATCATAAATGCAACATTACAATAAACTGTTAGAAGTACTATATTCCTGACAAAAAATTCAGCATCTTCTTGGAAGAGAATATGTATTGCTATTCTCCAGTAAATATTAAATACAACCCTTGTTCAGAGAGATATATTCCACAACTATGAATATCACTACAATATCACCCCTAGTCTGAATCAGGTAATATTTAGGAAGGCACTCTGAATCTATTATAAAACATACAATGCAGTCAGAATATCAAACATTTTAATACAAATGGAATTAGAAATCTATCATTGAATAGACTCAGATGCCTCATTGGCAAAGCTCTGTCTGTTGAACTCTGAGGATGAATTGATTAAATTTTAAATAATTAATCTATATTATAGATGACAAGAATTTAGATTTGGTAACCCATTTCCAGGAAATGCTCTGGATAATATTATTGCTGATGAAACACGAGTTTTTCATTTTGAAGTTGTGAATCTAGATCCTAATGGAATGTTTTACTTATGTGCTAAATGCATTACCAGAAATAACGTATAAATACTGTTAGATGTTCAGATAAATATTGCTGTCTTGCTCTTAGCGTATTGCATATTAGCATTTAAAGGCTGCATGACCAGAATCTGAACAACTTCAACTAAAATAAGGCATCTAATAAAACCAGTTTTAGAAAGCTTTCCAAAGTTATCTTCCAGCAGTATTCTTAAAACGAGGTAATATTTTATACCAAATGTGGTCATCTCCAGTAGCTCTCTATATTCTTCCTGTTAATTCAGGTAAATTAAAATGTATTACTCAATACTTTAATATACAGTGAACCTTGACAAAACACGACTCTTACTTGCATCTCTTTCTATTTGTTGGTAAGAAGGTAAAGAATAAGTTAACAAAGTAAGTAGCCATAAAGACTAGGTTTTAGCTGAACAACACATATTCTGAAGGAGGTGTGCCAGCAGAGATTTACTTTTAACTGCATAGTTTAAAGAGATAGGGAGGAAACAAAGATTCCCAGCCAGGCTTGCCTTTGAACTTTAACTGAAACTCACAAAGACCTGGGCAGCTTTGAGACATATCTGGAGAGCAGCTGGTTTCAGGACAGGGGCAGCTGATTCCACTTTTCCAAAGATGGCAGATAGAGAGCCAGCCCCAAGTGAGTGAGACTGATAGATCGAGGGTTTGTGTCCATTCAGGCTGGAGAAACTGGCCTTAGGCCCAATATGTAACACATGGGCCCAATATATGACATAAACCCACAAGTAAGCTACTGCAGGATCAGGACCATTTATAATATTCCCATAATGTAGTTGCCACTTACCTAGAGGAGAACTGGAAGCAACCCAGGGCATTTCTCTGCAGGTGGCAGAGAAAGTCTGGGTTAAATCAAGTTCGAGTCCAGCCCCCCAAAATCACTATCTTCATAGGAGTCAAGTCTTTGTAAAGTGAAAGTTGAGCCACAAACTTGTGGCACCATATACAATCTACAGCATTCATGGTAACGCCAGCAACATAAAGCATGGGAAAAGTCTGTGGGAAAGGAGGTTTCACATGTCCATATTTCAGAGAACTGATAAACTTGAAGAAAATCCTTTAAAGAAGGAAAGAGAGCTCAGTGTTTGAGACACCTGTATGCTGCATTCAGCTAAAGGAAAGGTGAATACAGGTCATTTGTTTTCAGAATTTCAAAAATTATTTGGTGTTCGTGAGGCAATCCAGTTGTAAAGGAAGTATGACTGTAACTGCATTTCAATCTGCTCCTACAGTAAGCTAAAAAGGAAAAGGCTGATTTTTAGGTAAGATGTCAGAGGTTGTTGATTAAGCCAGTCCTTGTGAAATAGTAAAAGGTCAAGGCAGTTCTTCAATTCCATTTAGTTTTAATTCTCAGCACCTAAATTTCACATAAAAGAGATCTATTCTCCTTTCTGTTACCTATGGTTACATTGCACTTGCCACATGAGTCACCCCAAACCACTCCATCACCATAAGGTGAGATTTGCTGCACCCTGAGGCAGAGCAAAGGCACAGCCAGGGCCACTCGCTGGGGCTCTGTGGGATGGGTGAAGGATGAGCTCTGCAGGGTCCCATGAGAACCCAAGCTCATTCCAAACTGCAGCATCCTCTCTTGTACTCTGACAGCAGCCTTATCTGCAGCCTTAACATTTAGATTTTAAAGTATGCCTTATCCTCCAGTAAGCAGCTAAAACAGAACAGGATACCTGGCAGGTGCTTTTGTTACCGCGCTCCTTTTACTAATGGTGGCTACTCTTGGGCATTTCTATGTTGCTTTCCTTGAAAATTTTCCCATGAAGCTTGTGAATGCCCAGACTTGTATTCCCCTTGGCACAGGCATGTCTAATTTATTTGCTCAGAGAAAGCATGCAAAAAAGATGCTCTTTTTAAGGCAAGGATAGAAAAGAAAAGATTAAATAAAGGAGTGAATTTCAGTACCTAGAGGACAAATGCAGCTACTTCCTGACCATCTCTAATTTGTTATGACAAAAAAAAGAGCTTCTTGCAGCTTGACAGGAGTGGGACACAAGTAAAAGGAGACACTTTAAAAGTAAATGAAGGGAAGAGCTTACACGGTGATAGTCTGTCATGGAGATTTTTAATGGCAGAAGGAAACAAAGTATCAAGATTAGCATCAGGCAAGAAATTGGTGTCACTGGTAGAAAACATCTTGGATTGCATCATGACAACTCTAGCCTGGCTGACAACACCATCTTCACTGAACAAGCTCTGTTAGCTTTAAGGAAATGACAGCGTTTAGCAGCAACAGACAATCTACCCAGATCAATTAATTGAAATGCTAGTGAAAGTCTTTGACAGAGAGACATGTCTGAGGACCTAGTGATTCAATCAGTTAATACTCTCCATTTATTTGCTAGCTGCAGGAACAGAATAAAATAACAGGATAATGGAGATAGATAGAAACCCAGGAAATATCTTCTCCTTTGTGACCAACGTTGGACACAATTCCTTTATAGGTTAGAAGGGGAAGAAGAAGGGTGTCTGTGAACAACTGCATTTTGAATGCTACATCTACGTTCTATACAGCATGCCATATTTTTTAATGAGTACTTTGATCTTCTGAACAAATAGAAGAAATCCAGCCAGTAGATTGCATGCAGCATGCAAAACCAATTGAAAGTTGAAGTAAAGAGAACATCATTGGGCAACCGAAGAGGATGCTTGTGCAAGAGTTGTGCATGCTAAAATGGAGGTGCTGAGGGAGAAAAAGTTTGTCATAAAAAAACTTCAATTTACCTGGTAGCAAAAGTAATCACTGGGACCCTTTGCAATCTCTTATCCATTACTCAGTTTGAAATCATTACTTTAGTCTGTTTTACTGAGCAATCTTGCATTTAAAATGGATGACTCCTCAGGTGATGTCATTGAGCATCAAGTACATGGAGAAAAGGACCATAAGGCCAGAAGGAGCTTCTAACTCATCAAGATTGCTCTACCTGGTTGAGGCCTGAGGTCTTTCCTACAGTAACTGGTCCTGCCCACTAAGTTATAGAAATTACATGAACTGCCACCCTGCATCTTATTTGGAGTGGTGTCTCTATGTAGGACAGCCAGTGTAGGACTGAATTTGAGGTTAATGTGCCAACTGCCAACCCTTCTTTCTGAACATGGTCTTCTCTCCTAGTTCTAGGCTTCAGGTCAAGGCCCTGTACTGGAGAGCACATCCCTTAATCCTCCACAAAGATACATTTTATATAACGCAGTCAAAAACATTTAAAACTTCCTGTAAAAACAGTTACTTGGTTTTTTTCCACCTCAAACCTCTCTCTTTTGATCATTAGTAATCTTCCATTTGTTAGCTTGAATTTATTCATGGTTAGTCTATATGGCTGAGATTTGTGTTTTTGCTGTGTCCTACCTCTAGTAACTTCAAAGTAAAAGCTTCAGTTGTTTCCATGATAAGAGATGGAAAGCCAAGCCAGTGAGCCTATCTGAAGACTGATTCTTTTTTGTCTGGGTTATATCTAGGTTCATCTTCCATTTCTTCTTAGATTTATGCTCACACATGAGAAAACCTCTTTTTTTTCAAATTCTCTTATTTCTGAAAATGGAGGATGAAGAATGGATTGACATTTTGCCAATCCCTTTTATATTTTTTTATATCGCAAATGCTACTCTCTAAAATTGTCACTGAGGCAAAGTATTGAGACAAACTAAGACAAATCATTTAGAGAGAGAAATTATCAAAAAATTGTTTCAATAAATGGGCAATTAGATTTTTCTTAGGGGAAAGAAATACCCGAACCAAGAGAACTTAAACAAACCACACACTTAAATGGATAGACAAGTAATATTTTCTGGTTGGTGCAATGCGTAGTAAGTAATGTGTCATTTTGGCTCAGTCAGTGAACTAGAAAATTTGAAATCAGCTGGAAAATATAAGAGATGAAGCTACATAAATCAGCTGTGAAAGAAAAATATTTTAGATTGTGCTATTAATCAAGATCACACAACACTTGAATCTGGAATATGATATGGATCTTTCTATTGAAATCTCCATATTAATTAACCTTCAGCTATTGTTCCTTTAATACATTGTGACAAACAGGACAATGTTGTTTTCATTTTATTCAGTCATCAATAATATTTCCACAGTGAGCAACATGTACAAATTATGCATTTATTATCCTTTCCTAATTCGTACTTTCACTTAAAGAGTGACATGCAAGCTCATGTCACTGTAGAACATCCTGCACAAGATAAGATACTATATTTTCATGCTTTTATGGAGAAGCATAATAATTATATGCATCCATGTTTTTATCAAAATGTCTGAACATTTTGTGACAGGCCTTTGGCATTTCCTGATAATGCAGCTCCTTTAAGGTCACCAAAATAATTTCACATCTTTAGAAGTATGAAGGGCATAGCATGTTGTTGAGAAGCAGTAGTAAAACCTATGTGTGTGCCCAAAATTCATGATTTAGAGATCTTTGTGAAAGGTATCATAAACAGTGTTCTAAGCCTATGGGATGAAGATGTATCAGCACATCCTGTTCAGTGTATGCATATTTAGTAGCATATGGGGAAAATAGCAGCAATATGAATAGCCACTGAGAGACTGAGTATAATGATTTATGATATTCTGATGATACAGCTTCGCTGGGGGTCATATGTCACCAAGAAGGTGCTATAGTGCAATTTTACCTCAGTGACTGAGAAATGGGTGAGACCAGGTTGTAGCTGGATTTGTCATGGAAAATATTGTTGCGATGCTGGAATACAAGAGCAGGGAAGCAAACGGAGGAGGCATCAGAGATTTTAAAAACCCTTTGTCACTAAGGTTGGATAAACAAGCTTTTGACGTTAGCAGTCAGATAGGAGCACTTACTGTCCAAGACATTTTTCTACTTCTCTGCCTGATCTTGTGAGTGTTGTGATAAAAGAATCACCATTCTTTTATCCCTTTAGGATTACATTACTGTAATGTAGCATACGTGAAACTTTAATTTAAATCCAGGCAGAATCTAGTATTGATTTTCTTGCCGAGTTTCCAAAATTTTAAAGATTTTTAAAGGAACATTAGAAAAAAAAAGAAACTTTTTAAAAATCTGGCTTTATTATGAACATGTATGTTTGTTCCTGGTATAGTTAGAATCTGAAATGCATGCCAGGACCAAATTCTTTAAAATCTGCACGGGCTGATTCCTAATCCTGACTTCTAAATGTACCATACACTTGTTGAAGGTTGTGTCTATCTCCATACCGAGGCATACTGTGCCTTCCTCCTACTGCTCATTCCCAGGCTTTATTGAAATGAATACTGCAACAGTGTGAGATGATCAATGGAAGAGGACAGAGGGTGGAAGAGGGAACCACAAAAAAGAGTACATGTGTGGAGAGGGTCTCACTCCATACACACCCAGGGCATGAAGAAACCACACAGCCAGATCTAGGAACTTGGAAGTACTTAGTTGAACTTCTACCTGGTCTTTTGTTACACCTGAAAATCTGCTATAGAAATACTCGCCTTTTGGTTTAGTTCTTATGGTTTGTAGTTGAGAAGTAACTAATACTTGTGAGCTGGTTGGGGTGATTGACCAAAGTATAGGTAAATACTCTACTAGTTGTTTGAAGTACTTCTATTACAAACATGGAATGAATCTTGGTATCTACCAAAACCAGTTATTCCTAAAGGCAAACCAAGTGAGTAGATGAAAACAGAAATATGCTTGAATTAAGAATTATTTGATATGCGTTCTAGCCTACAAGGCGTTGTTTTCATTGCAAACCACTCTTTAGAAAATCAGAATCACCCTTACTGTCTTATCCCTAGCTTTCTGCAGTGGTGAAGTAAGGCACAGATGTTACATCAGTAGATATTTGTCCTGTTGGCCCCAATATTACCCTATATCCTGAAGAAAGGAGACATTAATTATATTACATGGTGAATCACCACTATCCCCAATAGTCAGTTCTTGTGTAAATACTTAGACTATTGTTTGATACTATTAATGCTCATGAAATTTATTGATAGCAGAGAAATTCTGCCTTCAAGAACTGTCTTAGACATTAGAGGTGTAATTCCTTAATCCTTTCAATTCAAAGAATCATTTTTGTCTCAGTTACCAAGTTTATTTAAATTAGGATTTTACTCTGCCTTATTAACTAGAGTGGAAACTACTTCCTGACATTGTGATTACAAAGCAATAATCTAAAAGTTTACAGGGTTACAATTTCTCCTTGTGTCCCAAAGAAGTTCCTTATTTCTTTTATCTTTTTACCTTCCTTGCTTGCTTGCTTGCTTCCTTCATTCCTTCTTTCCTTCAGCTGGCACAGTTCTAATGAGAAAGGTTGTGGCTGGCTGCATTATTTTCCATTATTGCCTAGTGGTTATGGCACATAGAGGTGGGTTGTGCTTTCTCAGTGCTGTAACCATTTGATTATTGCATTTGGGATACGAACCCCTACTTTCTCCCTCTTTGATACAAACTTTTGAAAAGAGGAGTTCCTGCCGGTGATCTCATGAAGATATCACCCCAAATAATGCACCAAATTATGGGTTTACTATCCCAGACTTGTGAATACACTCAGGATTTTCTCTGCCTCACCACTAATAGAGACTCACAGTAGAGAGTCTTCGGGTAGCTGGAGCCCATTTGGAGGTGTCTCAGAATGTGCCAGGTCTGAAACCTAAACATGCCCTCCTTGGCAGTGCCGAGCTGTAGGCAGTCAGCCCACTTGGCCCATGCGGCTCCCAAAAGCCACCACTGTCAGCTCCTCTCTCACTCCAGGTGCCGTGCCCTGGTACCAGTAGTGGCAAGCAGCCTTTTCCTCACTCTCAAACTCAGGCTCAGGCCAAAAATCTCTGTCCCCAGTACAAAGACTGCCCATCTGTTGTTACTTTTCCTTTGTTCTTCCCAAAGCTGCTTTAAATCTGTCTTTGTGGCCAGGTCTTTCATAGCATCCATCCTTAATGTTTACACCTGTGTGAGACTCCATCACAAGCCTGATACACCACGTTTTTTAAGGACAAAAAAATCACACTGCAGCTGGAAAGGTTTTGACACAAAAGTGTCAGATAGCCTTTGAAGGAGCTTGCAGGGTGTCCGTGGTGGAGAAATATACAAAATATAATTCTTTTGACTGCCAGTCATATTTGTCCAAGTATCCAGACTCACTCTAAACTTAGCACAGAGATGGCACACAAAAAAAGATCAGTGACCACCACAGAGTGGCAAAGACCTGGGTGACATATTTGCATCCAGTAAGATATGCAAAAATTTGGTTACATTTTTTTTTCTGTTATAAAAATTTAAATTTGTTAACGAGCTCTCACGTTTCCTCTTATCTTTACCTCTGCTGAAATGTCAAATATGTTTAGGAGATATTAGCAAATTAGAAATCAAGAAAGAGGATGTTTAATTTGTCTAATTAGCTATAACATACAATATTCACATATGCAAATAAATACTCCGTGGAAGATTGTATT
This sequence comes from Nycticryphes semicollaris, assembly GCA_013400055.1. Classification (NCBI taxonomy): domain Eukaryota; kingdom Metazoa; phylum Chordata; class Aves; order Charadriiformes; family Rostratulidae; genus Nycticryphes; species Nycticryphes semicollaris. Next base: position 1,097,766 of record VXBJ01005870.1, on the reverse strand, counting down.
TTGAATCATGTTTGTCTGTTATGCATAAACTTGTTGTAAGTCACGCTGAAAGTAATGTCTTGTGTCTCTTAGTGAAGGCATACTGTTTTTTCCCTGTAAATGACAGCTGTTTCATCAAATAATAGTAACAAAAGAAAATGTGTCTTGATACTGTCTTGTTACATACCTTGAGGCATGAGAAGCAATGAATTATTCATTATTGAGGAGCATTACACCAAAGCTACATTAAACCATCTGGGAAGAACTTGGCTTACTGAGGGTACAGTGCAATTGCAATCAAGTTAATTTACTTGGCTGCAGCACAGGGCAGAAGAAATGCTTTGACCCACGTTCCTGATTCCTTTGCTAGCAATGAAATCATGTTCTGTACACTTTTGTAAGCATTGACAGTGTGAGAAATTGGGCCAGCAATAAAGTATAGCATATTATTACCATTTGGAAAATCTTCTGAGAGGTAATAATGAAAAAGCATGCACTGCATGTGCACGTACTTTCTGACAGATAATTGTCATCACTAGCTAATTTAGTAGGTATTCACCTCTTCTTTCTCTCATGAAACTGTTTCATTTTTTTCCCCTTGATACACAATTTGCGCTTTATTGTAAAGCTCCATCAGAAACAACAGCTTTAAAGTAAAACATCTTTTCTGTTGTTTTTAATCTTACCCTAAAGAACAATCTACATAGAAGCTTAGCTGACTTTGCAGGAGATCAAGAAGCAATGAAAACATACTTGCCAAGAAGAACTCATGGTTTAAAAATTTGGTGTGACACAGGTGCTTATACCACTGCTGTTGTTAAGGGACAAGGCAACATTTAAAACCAGAGGCTGGATAAGTACTTCTACCTGATGGCTAAGTAATAGGGAATTTCAGAATTTTATCAACAGTTCTAAGGGAGATGAGCTGCTTAAGTGAAGTCATTACATACTCAATATGGAAACACAAGGGAATTGGGGTGTCATTTGTTTTGTGCAGTTATAAATGCTGAAGAGATAAAAAGAAAAATGTCTCAATTGTTTTCCCATCTCCAATACAAAAATGTATAGAAAAATTTGCTTTAATGGGAAGTCTTGACTTAGGGCATAATTTGATTAGGGGTGATATATTTGCATATTTTAATCATATAATGAATACCTGCTGTATGTAGAGATCTTACATATTTTTCATACAGAGCTTTTCTTTCTTGCTTGCTCATTTACATAACATTTCCAGCCAGTTTGTTTTTCTTTTTTTTCCCCATTAAAGGCACAGATGAGATAGAGATACAGTCAGCAGGATATTCAGCATGCATTGCTAAAATCATAAAGTTTTTTTGTACTGTAGAAAGGATTGGGTTCTATGTTGGCAGAAACCCACTGCAAGCAAACAATGCTCACCTTAATGGGAAGAAATCCTATAATAAACAGGTGGAGCCCCATGGGGCAAAAGCACATTTCCAGTGTCTGCACTTCAATCTTGACCCTTACCTTCCACAAATTAAACTGTGCTAGAAAAATAGGGAATAGATTTCAATATTGTTTATCACTTGAACCAAGACAGAAACTCATGTATGTGGAGGAACATAGAGTATTACAGTAAAATTACAACAGAAAACTTTTAAGTCATTAAATCAAAAGCTACACTACTGCAGCCTTTCAAAGTATGTTTGGTTGGACAGATGAAATGGGACAGGAACTTAATACCAACTTGTATCTATTAGCAGCAGCTTTGTATTATGTGGTTGTTTCAGGTAATGGAGGTCTGAACCTGACAGCCTGAGATTGCTCTTGATTTAGTGCTAGTTTTTAAGTAATAAAGTAATTTATCTCCTGATTATTCTGCCCGTTCTTTTTACTGGAGCCAGCAGCTGTAGAAAACAGCAGTCCAAACTTTTTCCATCACCCTGTCCTAAGCACTGACTCAGCTGGCAAAGACCTTCTACTGTCAGAAATTCATAAATCTCATGGGAATTAGGTTATTTCAAATCCATTCCAATATAAATTCTTAATTTCTGATTCTTCTTTGATGTGCTACGTTTAGAAGATTTTTTTTTTCTTTATACAGAGTTTTCTGTGTTTTAAATTGTTTTATGTTCTCACTTTTTTGCAGAATACTTAAAGTATAAATCAGAAGACAGAGAGCAGAATTTTCCTTTGTTCTTAACTTGCTTGATAATGGCATAAAACCAAAAACTAACCAGTAATCAAGTGAAATATAGATGTTAGCTATTTGATTTATTTTTTTTAAAAAATGTTTTTTGAATATTTTGTAGGATATACTGCAAAATGAAGCAGTTTCCAGGAAAAATAATGAAAAAAGTTGTTTAAGCTAATAATATTTTTCTTTTTCTTCATGTAGACTAGCAAAAAGCAGACCTCATCCTTCTGATTAATTTTGTCTATGTATTTACATTCTACAGACAAAAAAAAAAAAGTGTTCACTTACCCACATACCCACATCAATATGCACGTCTCATTTTCTATAAAGAGATGGAATGATCTTATAAAAAAACATGATCTAAGACTGTAAAGTAGGGCCTCTGTATTTCCAGTAGTTGTCAGAACTCAAATGTTAGGAATTCGTAGAAAAATCATAAAGAACAAAATGGGAAATGTCCATATGTGTGCCAAGATATTGAGTACTGGATGCAAGTTTGCTCCCTGACTCTTAGTAAGGATACACTAAAACAGGATAAGATGGAGAGAGGATAGAGAAAGCAACAATGATGATGAGGGATGAGCAGCAATTATTTAACAATGAATGATTAAAAGAAGATTTACTCTGGTTAAGTAAATACTGCTTTTTTAACTTTTTTGGGTTTTTTCCAATTTACTAATATCTGTGACTTGCTACTTTTGCATGTCTAGGAATTTTATTTTAAAAAGATAATCGATAATTATACACAGATAATTGTAACTACTGCTTGATTATTCCGTACTGATCTATGTGATAAGAGCAAAATTAATTAAACATGCAATCCAGGAAAAGTGTTTGAAATGCTGACATCATTTAGGGAAAGAAAACTGTGTAATAATGCAGGCTATAATCCATAATTTTACTTTTAATTAATTAGGATATGAAGAGAATATTAGAGGTTGGAGACTAGCAATCTGGGCTATTCTAGTAAACCAGCCAGGGAAAAGACAAAGACTTGAGCCCTCAGCATGTGAACTTCCACACTTGTCCTCCTCAGCACGTCCTCCTGATGTTTGACCTGAGCCAGCTGGGCACAGTTTGGGAGGAACAGTTCAGGCTAGAGACTGCTGCCTGTAAATGGTGCCAACAAGGTTTGCTGTTATTTTGATTGGCGGGTGTGTCAAAGGGGTCTTCCTATGCCCTTGTGTCTCCTTGCAACACACCTATATATCAGCGAGGGCATAGACTAACTGTTGCTTGAATTATAGACTGTATTGCTTTCTCAAAGATACTGCTGGCTGGAAGGGCAGTATACAATTTTGAGAGCAAACAGAAAGGAAAAAAGAAGTTGTGAAAGCTTCTCTCCAGGATATCATATGTTGCTGTCATACTGGACTTTTAGTCAAATGAGAAATCCACACACAGTTGCATTTGTTTTTCTTAATCCTTTCTAGAGGCCACCAAGGACTTAATTCTTTTTGAAGTCTTTGGTTTTCACAGACTGTCAAAAGCCAATAATGTCAATTTTTCAGATGAAATGTTCACGGCCTAAACGTTAGACTGCACAACATCAGGTTGTGGAGACCACCTGATCATCTCAGATTGGTGAATATAAGGAAGGGATTAGGAAGAAAATCTGTTTCTCCAGTGATAAGCAAAGATCTTTCCTTTCCCACAGGTTGTATGGTACAGCCATACAACATAATCAAGAGCTTGATGATTCTCCAAGGATCTAATAAAGCATAATACAACTATATTACATTAGAAACACCTGAATAAAATAATTTTAATATTACCCATAAAATTATCTCATGTAGTTAAACTGAAAAAAAAAAAAATCTTAGAGATTCAGAGATATATTATTATTCCTGGGTTTTTTCCTGAAAAAATCTTGTTAATCTGTCACTTCAAATTCATATGACTTTTCAAGTGTTTTGCACAATGAAGCATATAATTAGCACTAATGTCAATCTTGCAGATGCTTTTCAGTTTTTCCATTCAACAAAATGTGGGTAAGGAAACAAGAAAGAATCTGTAAGTATGTAGTAAAAATGGGAGCAAGATTTATAAAGAGAGGGCATATCTCTTTACTAGGTGAGCTGACATGACTGGAAGAATTCAGACACTTGAGAGACATGCAAGAACATAATGAAGAAATTGGGTTTTTTTCCTCTCTTTTATGTTTGTTGCAGGAGATATAATTTTCTCAAGAAATGTTGCCCTCTTTAAATGCTTTGATCCTTACAGTTACCATAGTACTACTTTATAAATAATAGGTTTTCCCTGATGCAACTTAGAGAAGCTAAGAAATTGGAAAAACAATTAAAAACTCATGGTTTGCATATATCCTTCTTTTAAGTCTTTTAAGTACATAATGGCAACACAAGCAGATCTGATTAAGAAATTCAAAACTGTGATTTACTAAATCCCGAAAGCTCCTGCTGTGTTCTCTGCAATGTTTTATTTAATTTTTTATTTGTTTGACTTTAAAGTAACCCTTACAGTATAAATAGTGGCACTTTTGTCTTTTCCAAGTTCTCTAAATAAAAATAAGAATAAACCAAAAACAAACCACAAACCAATAATATCTCAAATTCATCTCTTTACAAATACAGGTGAAAATAAATATCTTATGCCTGAGTATATAGTATTCAGGCCTGTTACTCAGATTTCTCCTTTAGCCCAAGCACTGGGTGGAAAGCACTTACTTTCCAAGATCTCATCTACAGATTATCTCATCTACAAGACTTGCACTATGAAGCAGAAGTCTCCCATGTCACAGAAGTGTCACATTTTTTGTATAACAGGTAGGTGGATAGGGCTTGGCTCCCACTTCTGATATTGTGAACCTCCATTTCATCCTTTTGTTTTTACTGAAACATTAAGAATCAGTGGGTTATGTGGAAATAGGTTTTCTAGTGTCTGTAATCCTCCTTGTAAGCAGAATCAACTTGTTCCCCTTCCAATGCAGCAAATGCTGTGAGCTGGATGGTGAGCATCTCTCACTGACCAGCTAAATTACATCCCATAAAATGAGTCACTTTTAAATGAAACTAAGAATTGTTTCTGGTCAGTAGAGGCAGGTAATTTCTCTCACACATACATACACACAGCCTTCTGTCACGGATAATTTTGTTGCTATTCTAAGTAGCACAGCAAATTCAAACCCAGGGAGTAGCAACAGTAGGGCCATAAATTAAGAAAATCACCATTTATAGAGGTTACTACTAAAAGCTTTATAGGAAGATATAACCAATTGTGCATGAAAATATGCCCACTACATTCCATCTTCTTCTATTCCTAATAGAGTTGCATTTAAACCTTCAGGCATGAGGATTTAGATTTTTTTGAAAATGTTCTAGAATTAACTGTTGCATCACAGGGTAATCTTGTCGTACGTTCAGTGTGCCCTTTGGGGGACTAGATATGCATTAGGCCTTAGCATCTTATCAGTCAAAACCTCCTTGGCAAAACTGTATTATGGAAAAGTAAATCAATCAAAATTGTAGCTCCTGTCTGTTTAAATTAATAGTCTTAGAAAAGATGAATCAGTGAGAAACTAATATGTTGTATTTACTTTTCTCTTCTGAGACTGTTGAATGCCTTCTCTTTTTTTTCCTACCTGTGGGATATAACAAGGTTCTTCTGTGAAATCAAGCACTGTTTTGATGTAATCCCAACTTTGTCCCTGAAGAACATTCTCATTAACACACTGCATTTAATATGTAAAAATATCATAATCTTCATAACTACTACAATGAAACTCTTCAGGGTAACTATTTAAGAACTCCTTATGAACATCATCTCTCAAATCTGTAGCTATTCCTTGGGAACAAATAAATTAATGTGTTGCATCACAATCACTAGAGATCTTTGAGAGAAGTTCCATACCCATTCAAGTATTGTGCATGTTGAATGTTCCTGTTGGAATTAAAAGTTATCTGAAACTCATTATCTTATCTTGCGGAAGCTTTCGCAAAACAATTTTTTGATATGCCTAAAAATGTAGGGATCAGCCACCTCAAACCTGCTGCCAACCCTGCATGATAGATTATTATTGTACAGTATCTCAGTTAGAAGACATTAAATGCTAAAATATTTGTATAAACCTTGCTTTTAATCTACAGCTTGATAAAAAATGTAGGGCTTGCTAAAGAGATCTACATAGCTACCAAATACAGAGAAGATATTTTGTTGTATTAAAGAATTTTTTACTTGGCAGTTAAATTGAGGATACTCCTAATACAATAGAGACACAGGTACTTACCAATGGAAGGGACTGGACTGAGTTTCAGGACAAAAGATTAAATAGATCTAGGCAATGTGGAAGATGTTCAAGATAAATCTGTCAATAAACCCGAACATGCTTCCCTAAGACAGAAGAAGAGGTGTGTTCAAAGCTTGAACCTTGTGAACAAAAAAGGCTAACACCTTGTGGACAAAAAATCCAAGATTACCTTTTCCACAGATGAAGATTAAAGTTTGTGAGTGAAACTTATATATCAGGTCAAGCATATAGATGATCAAATCAGTTGAGTTGCAAGTGAACCAGCAACTGAAACACAAGATCTTCAAACAGTGTTATAGTAGCTGCCCTTGTGGTAAAAGTGGTAGTACAAAACAGTAACTACTGATAATCCCGTGACAGCAAAGCCTGTGTATTGCTGAAATGATGGATAAATAAATATTAGTATTTTGATCACTGATTTCTAAGGATAAAAATTAGTCTTGGTCTCCCCAAAAGAATAACTTGTCCCCCAATAATAAATTGTTAAGCTTTGTCTTCCCTTGTAAAATATAGTAAGAGTTGGCAGAGTTAGTATCACCTCATTTAAAGTGTTTTAAGAGCACTTGAAACAGGAAACGAAATGCTGCAGGTATACTCTGTTCAAAGGGCTTGACCTCATTGTAGTAATGATAAATCAAGAAGAATGACTTTCAGCTTATCAGCTGAATTGGTTTTAAGCAACATGAGATCACAATCATCCCTGTACCATTTAACGACTTTTTTTTTGTACTACATGACACTGGAACAAATTCAGCAGTTACCACCTCTCAACACTGTAAGAAAAAGAAACTGTCTAAAATAGAATGACACAGAAAGCTTAAAAATATTGTATCCTGAATTGGGTAAAAAGAAAGAAAATTAAGAAACTGATAGAGCAACAGGAAAGATGGATTGTTAGAGAGAAAGAGGAAAAAGAATTCTCAGTGGAGGCAGTATGAAAGTAAAACTTGAAAGGGAGGGATGAATATCCTGTCTTAGATGGATATGGTGTAAAATGAATATCAAATTGACCTCATGTCAGATCTAAGCATCAGAGGAGATGTTTGTTATTCACCCACAGAGTCTTAAAACCTACCAGAAAGGGCAACCAATGCTGACTCTTCCCTTGCTACAACCTGGTCTGTGATCAAAGGGTTTGCTAGCTCCAAAAGCATGACAGAGCCTTTAATCTCCAGTCTTGTGTCATGCTGCCTCTCATCTTTGCACCAAAGGGTGTCATGCCCAGGCAGCCAGCATCTCACACCTTTATAATAATACAAATGTCCCTGCCCTAGGTAAAAATTTTGTAATACCAAAAATATTTCCTGTGACGGAATTACATGGGGTAATGGGCTGGAAGGAAAAATCAGAGCAGTCAATTAGCATGATTAGAGAGAGAAGAATGATCAAGGGAAAAGAGAGTCTAGAAAATAGATGTAGGGCAGTGTTGGGAGACCCACAGTCTTTGGAGAATGGAGGCAGAGGTAGGGGAGATGGAAAGCTTTGCCTGATCTCAGTTTTTGAAAATTATTCAGTCTTCTGCACCTGCTTCAGAGATGTGGGGATCCAGTAGTTACTGATTCACTGACTATACATGCAGAACTCAAAAAGTACAAAGTTAATTACAGAGCTTATGAAATGGAGGCAGAGTGAAAGCTAATGATCCCATAGACGGAGAAAGATAAATGTGTATAAAGGGTAAGGAAAGAGGAACAGGGTAAAGCTCAATGAGCAGAGCATCAACCAGTGCTCTTTAATTATAAAGAAAGATTGGAAAGAAGGGTAGATAAATACAGTTATGTAGAAAGAAAAGAAGAGAAGATGATACTAAGCAGACAAAAAAAAATAAAAGAAGAAATGAACAAAATGAAATTCAGAAGCAGCAAAGCTGGTAAAAGATGAAAATAAAAATAAGAATGGGGCTCAAATCCATCAGTTGACACAGATGTCTGGCTGACTTGCCTCAGCTGTCCAGGATCTAGGTGCTTAGAAAGCACCTGGACATATTTTGGAGGTGCAAAATTCAGAGCACTGAATTAGCCCAGCATCTGCCAAGGGGGAAGGAAGTCATACCCATCAATTACTCCTTCCTGCTATCACAACTGGTTGCTGGACAGACTCCAGTGCCTCTTGGAGGCACTGAGCCTGAGCCTGAGGAATCTCAAAGGATGAGCCTCCCATCACAGCCTCACAGGCCCTGCTGCCATTTCACCAAAGACCACAGCGATTAATGTCCTGCATGGAGAGGTGTGATCAAAGCCCTGCCTTGCCCAAGTTCCAATGCCCATTCCACATTCATGGCCTACATAAAGACTCATCACACTGGAGAGAGAAAAAAAAGCTTCAAGTTACAACATCTATGTTTGAGGAAGATGTTTTCGAGGCTACTTTTAAAAATATTTTAAAATAGCAATGAGTAATTCCTTATTTTATTAGTGGCAGTTAGTCTGGTTACATTCCAGCTGAGATTGTAACCAAATAACAATCAATATTTTATTCCCAATCATCTGCAATCAGAGCTAAAAAAATCTATTTTAAACTACTTCTCCTAAATATATTGCAGTTGGTTTTTGTTTTTTTTTTTTTCTTTTCTGGCTTAGGACAGCAGTTGCACTGCAATATGGAAGCCACTTGCTCATTTATTTAATAGATAGTTTCTTGCTCTTCAATGGTGTTCAGTGTCAGAGGAAGCATAAGTAGCAACTTATGATAGGATGAAAGATACAATCCTCCGGCCTAAAGGAGAATACAGGAAACTTTACCCATGCAGAGAAGCATGATATTCCCCACAGGCAGGAGGAAAGACCGAGAGAAGTGGATGAAGCTTGTCAAATTGTTAATTGGCAAATCAAAGAAGCCACATGAGGTCTCACCAGCACAGTATAAAAGATGGCATCTTTTACTTTGGGCGTTTGCTTCCTGTTTGAAGATTTTGCCTTTTTCCAAGCCAGAGCTTTGTCCTTAAAGGTGTTTCATTGCCAGCAAAATCCTAATTCTTCACCAAATTCTAAGCAACATGACGTTCTATCTGCAGGTACTATTAGACTTTGCAGACTCAAAATTAATCCTTAAATTAAGGAGCTCCTAGAGGTTGTAAATAATTCTAAAATTTACAAAGTTCCTACTAAGAAAACATCCGTTCATAGCTATTACTCACAGCAATGTGGGGACTGATTTTGTTTCATAAGGGGATTAGAAGGACATGGACCAAGTCTAGAGGAGGGCAACAAAGATGATCAGAAGGCTGGAGCACCGCTCCTGTGAATATGGGCTGAGAGAGTAGTGGTTGTTCAGCCTGGGGAAGAGAAGGCACGGGGGAGACCTTACAGCTGCTTTCCAGTACCTAAATATAGTATACAGGAGAGATTGGGAGGAACCCTATCAGGAAATGTAGCAATAAGATGAGGTGTAACGATTTTAAACTGAAAGAGAAAGGATTCAGGTTAGATTTAAAGAATTGTATAATTTAAAGGAATTATTTACTGTAAGGGTGGTGAGACACCGGAACAGGTTTCCCAGAGAAACTGTGAATGCCCCTTCCCTGGACATGTTCAAGACCAGGCTGGATGGGTCTTTGAGCAACCCAGTCTAATGGGAGATGTCCCTGCCCATGGCAGGGGGGTTGGAACCTGATGATCTTCAAGGTCCTTTCCAACCCAAACCATTCTCTGATTCTATGATATCTGATTCAGAAGTTTAAGTTTTTATTATGATTGGTAGATAGCTATCTGTGTGTTTGATAGGAAAAAAAATACAAAAATATACTCTACCATCATTCTTTCCCTTTATTTGTTGTTTTTCATAGTTTTATAACTCACAAACAGAGAGTATCTGTATTGTTATTAAAACAATATATAACATACAAAAATAAAAAATATATAAAATACATTAAAGAAGAAGGAAAAAAATCTATTTAAAAACAAAAGTGTGGTTGGAACAGGTAATGGGAGGTAAATAAAATCTAAAAGTTTGCTTTCATTTTTTGGAGTTTTTTGTACTGTCTGAGCTTTACAGAGCAAAAGAAAAAAAAGAGGAAAACAAAATGGACAGTGAAGAAAATGAAAAATTTCTTGGCAGCACACATTCTGCCAGCTATAATAAATTATCAAGAATTTAGAAAACTTGGACTTTCAAATTAAATTTATTTCATGAAGTATCAGCCTTAAATACAATGGACCAAGCTTGAAAGCCAAAGTCCAGATCATGAGTGGTAAGTGCAAGACCAAGGAGCATATAGGCAAACTCCTTTTCTTTTTCAAGATGGAAAAGAACACATTTTCCTGCTCCATCTGACTTGGATAGGTCACGCATTTCAAATACTCTACCTGGTGTTAGTCAGCCACTAACCCATGCCTTTGCTTGATATTCTCTAAGAAAATAATTGCTTTAGAAAGCAATCAGGCTGAAGCGAAATATGTCATCATCCATCACTTAAGTCTGCATATATAATAGAGCATATGTAAAATAACTCACAAGTAGCATCTACAGCAGCACAGAGGCTTATTGATGAGGTTTCAGGCAGCACTGAATCCCTCCTTTTGGGACATTTAAGCAACCTGTTGTATTATATTAGCATATGTTTTTCTTCTGCTGTATCAAGGTATTTGTCCTTTTTCCCTTTTCCCCTGTGCGCCTTTAGCACTATTTTAGATATGCTTCAAAGAATAAGACTGCTAAAAACATTTCAATTCTTATCATTAGGGGCATTTGAGAAAAAACAAAAGGCAACTACAGGTGCTCAAGAGAGGTTCTGTAAAAGATCACAGTAACAAGAGTTTATTTTGTGAGTAAACTTCCACTCTGGTTTCAAGTCATACAGTGCTCTTCTACACCAAAGAATTGCAAAGGGTTGAGAAAAGACATTTCAAGTATTTCATAGTAGAGCTGTATATAAAGCAGTGACAGTTGAAAATGAGGGAAACTTCTGTTCAGTTCAAAGTAAATGAAAAAGCTAAAACACCTTAAATATCTTTGTGGTCAAGAACTCAAGACAAAAGTTGCACTTTAGAAAATGCCATATGGTTTGACAAAACAAAACAAAACAAAGCTGGTCTCTTTAAACAATTTTAGCAACTTCTACAACAAAATTACTCCTTTTCAAATACTGTTTTTAAACTTGTTCTGCATAGTCCAGCTTTTTAAATTTCCATCATAAGCCAAACATAAATTGGAAAACTCAGGCAAGCGAGGTTAGATACGTCATACCTACTATTCAGTTCTGTCTTCTCAAAAATTTAGGCACACAAAAGCAGTGCTGTTTTACATTTTTGTTGCACAGAGAAAATCAAATCAAGTGGAAATAAAAGAAATGTACTTAAAATATGGAAGAAAAAATTATATGGAAGAAAAAAATTATATTAGTAGAGACCAATAAGGGAGAGAAAATGTAAAGCAGAGATCAAAATCAAATCATACCTCTTGGAAGTCTGGTCCAACAGGAGATACACACCGACTTCAGCAGAATGAATATTTCTTTTCAAGCATATAGGCCTGTTTCTGCAAGAACACATTACCTAAGACTATTCAAAGTGACTATGGGCAACTAATTTGTTTGAGTGACTCAACACATAGCCTAGATTAACTGAAAGTAGAGGGACAATTAAGGACATAAAGACACTGCAATCGATCCCTAGAGCTCAATTTTCAAAAGAGTATGTCTGTTTCCTGCTTAGAACAAGGTAGACATCAATGTGGGTAGGTTTTCAAAGATATTTTATATCTATATCTGAACTTTCTTAAGATGAATAAAACTCTGCCCAATTCTTAACTGTGTATCTCACACTTTTTGAGCTACAGTGCTGCAGTATAAAGTGTGGGACAGGATTCGGCTGGCCTCAGCAAAACCCCCAGTACTGCTCAGCTGATAAAAGGGAACTTGTGGGCAGTAAGCCATGGGAGAACGATAAGTAAGTCGTAGGAGCCTTGGACTCTTGAGTTATACTAAAGGATGTAGCAATTAAAAACAGAATGTTCAGATAACAGAACAAACCACACAAAGTAAAAATATTCTCATGCCAAGTAGTTACCAATCACATGACAAAAGCCTGTTGCTGAGCACTGCAAGATACAGAGAGCACTCTGCACCTTCCAAGAGCCAATTGAAGCAGTTATGTGAAATGCATATAATCAATCATAATTGTTGATTAAGCATGTGCACAGCTCATGCACAAAGCCTGTAACCAATCAAATAATAGATGGATGCGCGTACAGAAGTTTTTATCATATAAATGTAACCCACTTCAGGCAATAAATCGACATTCTGCTTGCATCAAGCTGTGTCCCGTCTCTCAATCAATAAAGAGCTATAAAGCGGCAATAAAGAGCTATATATTCTATGCAGCTTTGTGATTGGTACCCTGAAATCTTTGAGGATGAAACAGTATGTAATTAAAAAAAATAATATTTTCCTTTTTTGGGAAATATTTCTTAAAATATATTAGTAGAAATACTACTTGCCAGATCTCTGTTAAGAAGTTAATATCTTTTCCAACAGAAATAAGGCTTCTAAGGACCAGAAACTCTTGAAGATTTTGTANAAAAAAAAAAATGCTTTCATATAGTTTTTAATCCAAAAATGTTGTGAAGAAGATCTAAAATTGTTAAAATAACCTTCTCTGTTCTTCTAAATGTGAATGAAGAAGGTTTTCCATGATGCAATGAATGCCTCAAAATGATTTAAGCAAGTTTTGATTTTAAAGATTTTACTGATTCACAAACAAAAGTTTATATAGAAATTCATATATATATATATATATACATATAATATACATATATATACACACACACTTTGGATATTTTCTTGGGACCAAAAAATCCAGCCACTGAAGCTCTACAGTTTAACAAAGATGATGTTAAAAGATATCTATATCATAGCCACAGAAACAACTGATGCTGAAAGTAGAAAATATTCTTTATTCTCTTCAAACAAAACCATAACAAGCAAAGGGCTCCAGCAAATGTCCGATAAGAAGTTGAAGTCTGATACTAGAAAAATTGATACTAAAAGCAAAGACATGACAAGGTTCAACATCTTTCTAAAATGTAGCTGGATACTAAGGACTAAATTGGGTATGATTTAAGAGAATTCTACTGTATGCTCTTATTCAAAGGTTAGATGACATAATCGGAACAATCCCTCCTGGCCTTAAAATCTATGCCTCTCCAAATACATAATTGATTATTATGCAATCATATGTCTGTGGGGAATATTTCTTCCTACTCTGTTAAACAGGTAAGCTTATATTTGATCCCACATCATGAGTATTGATATCCATTTTACATTTTCAGCTTAGCTAATGCAATTATGCATGATATCACAATTAGTCATATATATCTAATTGTTTTCATTCTATTAGGCAATTATTCACAGTATCGTCTGACAAGCAGTCTCAGTGATTTGTTATTTGTTTTACAAAGAGTGTACATATTTTTAATTATATTAAATTTAATGTGTTTTCATCTCATTTGACCTATTCTAATATTCCATTCCAACACAGCATTGGTAACAGGAAGCACATGTAAATTCACCTATGCAAACTCTAGAAATCATCTAATCTAGTAATACTCTACAAGTCTTCTATCAAAATTGCAAATTCTATAATTAACTAAAAGAAAGCTTGAAAAAGAGGTAATTATTTTACTAGATAGTATATGTATATGCATGTATAATAAGATCCATACATATACAACTGAAGTGCCTTGCAGACACCACTTTTTTGCTTTCAAATGGATCATCTGAAATCACAGTGGCTAACACTGCGAGTGCAGTTGTTAATATGTGACTTAAATGATCTGCCCCTGGACTACCAAAAACTGACAGTAAACTTCTAACACTGTAGGATAACTCTGTCTATATACATATATAAATATATCCTCGGAACTCTTACTGTGTGCTACACATGATAATAATAGAAAAGAAAGTAGAAAAGTAGATATAACCAGTATTTCCCAGATATCTCTTCGTTGCTTTAATAGAACATAGCCAAACAGTGCTGTGCTCATAGTTTTTAGTCATAAAGCAGATGCAACAGCAAAAGTATCAGAAGGGAAAATTTCAGAACAAGTTAGAACTTGGTTTTACTTAAATGTCTCAGTTAACAGGGTCATAGCTTAAAACAACTAAACAGTTTAATGAAAACTATAGCAAATTTGCAAATGTGCTCTCTATGTAAAATCTTTGTATTAGAAGCACANAAGCTGTGTCCCGTCTCTCAATCAATAAAGAGCTATAAAGCGGCAATAAAGAGCTATATATTCTATGCAGCTTTGTGATTGGTACCCTGAAATCTTTGAGGATGAAACAGTATGTAATTAAAAAAAATAATATTTTCCTTTTTTGGGAAATATTTCTTAAAATATATTAGTAGAAATACTACTTGCCAGATCTCTGTTAAGAAGTTAATATCTTTTCCAACAGAAATAAGGCTTCTAAGGACCAGAAACTCTTGAAGATTTTGTATCTCTTCCTGTCATTTTTATGAAAGTCTGCTATTCACATTATACATAGAGAAAAAAAATTAAAAAAAAAAATCCCTCTGAAAATGCTTTGAACATATCTCACAATGTAAAGTCAAAGATTGCACAGTTGGAAACCAAATATACTTTTGTTGAAAGATTGAATTATTGAAACTAGATCATATTTTTAGAAGGACATTTCTGAGTTACTGACAGTGAGTAGCCACACCTTTTCTATTCCTGGTATTTAATAAGACATTTTCACAGATGTGGTGTCCATATACCAACAGGTCAGACCTATAGTCCATATTGACAAGCACTTGGATGATCTCTATTAGCAGATGGAAAATACAAATAAATTGCCAAAAATATGGTTTTATAAAATTTAGTTATAAAGTCTGCTTAAACAAAAAAAAAAATGCTTTCATATAGTTTTTAATCCAAAAATGTTGTGAAGAAGATCTAAAATTGTTAAAATAACCTTCTCTGTTCTTCTAAATGTGAATGAAGAAGGTTTTCCATGATGCAATGAATGCCTCAAAATGATTTAAGCAAGTTTTGATTTTAAAGATTTTACTGATTCACAAACAAAAGTTTATCTAGAAATTCATATATATATATATACATATAATATACATATATATACACACACACTTTGGATATTTTCTTGGGACCAAAAAATCCAGCCACTGAAGCTCTACAGTTTAACAAAGATGATGTTAAAAGATATCTATATCATAGCCACAGAAACAACTGATGCTGAAAGTAGAAAATATTCTTTATTCTCTTCAAACAAAACCATAACAAGCAAAGGGCTCCAGCAAATGTCCGATAAGAAGTTGAAGTCTGATACTAGAAAAATTGATACTAAAAGCAAAGACATGACAAGGTTCAACATCTTTCTAAAATGTAGCTGGATACTAAGGACTAAATTGGGTATGATTTAAGAGAATTCTACTGTATGCTCTTATTCAAAGGTTAGATGACATAATCGGAACAATCCCTCCTGGCCTTAAAATCTATGCCTCTCCAAATACATAATTGATTATTATGCAATCATATGTCTGTGGGGAATATTTCTTCCTACTCTGTTAAACAGGTAAGCTTATATTTGATCCCACATCATGAGTATTGATATCCATTTTACATTTTCAGCTTAGCTAATGCAATTATGCATGATATCACAATTAGTCATATATATCTAATTGTTTTCATTCTATTAGGCAATTATTCACAGTATCGTCTGACAAGCAGTCTCAGTGATTTGTTATTTGTTTTACAAAGAGTGTACATATTTTTAATTATATTAAATTTAATGTGTTTTCATCTCATTTGACCTATTCTAATATTCCATTCCAACACAGCATTGGTAACAGGAAGCACATGTAAATTCACCTATGCAAACTCTAGAAATCATCTAATCTAGTAATACTCTACAAGTCTTCTATCAAAATTGCAAATTCTATAATTAACTAAAAGAAAGCTTGAAAAAGAGGTAATTATTTTACTAGATAGTATATGTATATGCATGTATAATAAGATCCATACATATACAACTGAAGTGCCTTGCAGACACCACTTTTTTGCTTTCAAATGGATCATCTGAAATCACAGTGGCTAACACTGCGAGTGCAGTTGTTAATATGTGACTTAAATGATCTGCCCCTGGACTACCAAAAACTGACAGTAAACTTCTAACACTGTAGGATAACTCTGTCTATATACATATATAAATATATCCTCGGAACTCTTACTGTGTGCTACACATGATAATAATAGAAAAGAAAGTAGAAAAGTAGATATAACCAGTATTTCCCAGATATCTCTTCGTTGCTTTAATAGAACATAGCCAAACAGTGCTGTGCTCATAGTTTTTAGTCATAAAGCAGATGCAACAGCAAAAGTATCAGAAGGGAAAATTTCAGAACAAGTTAGAACTTGGTTTTACTTAAATGTCTCAGTTAACAGGGTCATAGCTTAAAACAACTAAACAGTTTAATGAAAACTATAGCAAATTTGCAAATGTGCTCTCTATGTAAAATCTTTGTATTAGAAGCACAAGCAATAAATAATATATAAAAGTAAAAAAAAAGTTAATGACATCACATAATCTCTGTTTTATTGTCCCTCTGAGAGCTCAGTGCCTTACAAATGAATCCTGGTTTCATCCTCTCCATTTTACATTTCTCTCCTTCTTACTTCCAGAAAGAAAGATCATGCTGAATGTTACACTTATGACCAACAGAACAACAAAGGAAAACACTCAGTCCAGTGCTGTGGACGTGCTATGTCAATTCTATTCCTTTATTTCCTGTGTACTGCTCAAAAGTTTTGCCAGAGAAATAACTTTGCTGTGAACATTTGAACTTTCATTCTTACAAAATATTTACTATGACACTTAAGTTGTATGAACTGATGTTAAATTTACTTTAAATATAGTATTGTGCCTTTCAAAGGCTACCAAAAACTACCAAAGGATTATCAAGAGTGGAAATGAGAATTCAAACACTATTTTGAATAAGAAAAGCCTTATTTGATTATCAAAATTATGCACCAAATAATAGCTTCAAGCATTACTTCACCCATGGGAAATATAACAAACAATGCTTTGAAGGCAGTTAATTTTGTGACAAAAGCAGCTTGTATGAGTTTTACATAAAATTATTTTTATGCCAGTGTTGCAACATCTGCTTATCTTTTAAAGTACACTATTCAAATGAATCCTCAGCAAAGGACTTGTACTTCCTTTTTGATTGCTTCAAACCAAGCATGACACTTGACTATCTTTGAGTGCTCCTTTGTTGCATTGTATACAACACTAATATTGCTGCATTTCTACAAGAACTAGCGCAAGTTTGTTGGGGTTTTGGTTGTTGTCTTTTTTTAAGATAGGGTTTGTAGAAAGTGCAATATCATATGTTAGATGTTTTGTTTTATCTAATATGGATAGATTTATGGTTGCATGAAAGGTAACTTTACTCTGAGGGTGATGAGGCACGAAAACAGGTTGCCCAGGGAAGCTGTGGATGCCTCATCCCTGGAAGTTTTCAAGGCCAAGTTGTATGGGACTTTCAGAAACCTGATCTAGTGGTCTAGTGGAAGGTGTCCTTGCTCATGGCAGGAGGGTGGAACTAGATGATCAGCAGGGTCCCTTCCAACTCCAACCGTTCTACAATTTTATGAGGATAGATTAAATAATTTCACCTTTAAATGAACACTGGCACAGGTTTCCCAGAGAGGTTGTAGAGCCTCCATCCTTGGAGATATATGGCCCTGAGCACTCTGCTGTAGGTGACTTTGGTCTGAGCAAAGCGGGTGGACCAGACAGTCTCAAGAGGTGCCTTCCCACCTCAGCCCTTCTGTGATGCTGTTAACAGCTGCCACAGCTGTTCTTGCGTGCTGAAAGCCCAGCGAAGCACACTCACTGGGCACTTTTTGTGCAGCTTTTACAAACAGGACTGAGAACCGTCAAGTGGGTGAAAGTGATAGGAACAGAAAGGACAATGAGAGATAGAGACAGCATGCATGTGTAGTTTTTACAATTGAAATTGTCAGCAAAACATAAATCCAAAGCACTTATATTTTCTTTTAAAAGTGCACAGAATTGAATGAGAAAATGCAGCAGCAAATTATCCAAGCCTCCTGCCCTGCAGCCCAGCCTGACACCAACATTAAGTGTCTGCTGGTTTTGATAATCAGCAGCATTTCTCAGAGATTTAAAGAGAAAGTACATGAAGATGGAGACATGGCTACATGATTCTTAAATATTTATAATGCAACAGTTCAGAGGCCTTGATGAAAATTAAAGGCCTATAATGTTTGGTATTGCATAAACATGTACTAATATACATCTCCAACTTCATAATGTCCAGTTTATGAAAAGTACTGAACTGATGCCAGGTTTCAGATTTAAAATGTGTTCTTTCTCCTATTGGCATTTCTCTGGGTTAAGTTGGCAGATCTCTGAAGAAGAAAGAAAAGTACAACTAGAAACCAAGCACCCTGGCAAAAAATCACAGTAATATTTCTCTTCCACTGACTTCCTTTGAGTTACAATGCACAAAGGGAACAGAAGGAGAGATTTTTCGCCTGCTCTGCTGAGTTTAGCTGATTGACAGTGCAGGAGAAGGACGTGGGAATTCAAAATATGCCAGAAAAAAGTGGCTAAAGTTTTCACAGAGGCTTTCTTGTGCAGATAGTATGCTCACATTAGTATAAGGCTTTTGCACATGTGTGCATGTATCTGAACAGCTAACATTGCGGCTATGTAATACCAAGTACATCCTTAGAATGTAATGGAAGTTGTCCAAAACATAATTTTAATCAGTAACAGAATTTTCTCAATGAGACATGAGATTTGCTGTGTCAGACAACTCTGTAGATAAGTAATTATTGAGTGTCAGTGAAATACTTGGCTTCAAGAGAGCACATAGTTCATAGAAGTGTAGGGTGAGAAGAAATCTGAGATCACGCAGTCCATCCCTTGCACTGCTTTCCATCACACCTCTGGAGCAAGTGCTACTGGACAGGCATTTCTCTAACCTGTTCTTGAAAATCTCCACTTATGAGGAATCCACAGCTTCCCCAGATTTCCATATAAGTTTTCTTAGATCCAAACTGCATTCCATGTCAATGAACTCCAACTCCATCAATGAGTCATCATTGATGATGAGCTCCATCAATTTTGAATATGGCAGCCTCTTAATCCAAGAAAAATAACATAGTAAATCCAAATGCTAAAAAAAATTAAGAAAGACCTTGTTAAGCTATAAAGAAAATTGTTGTTCTCCCATCTTTGCATTAAATAATGAACTATAGCTTTTCATCACATCTATTGACACAGGAGTTCATTGAAGGTCTACTACTTTGCTACTTCAAGATCTACTGCTGAAGTAAGTATATAGTACAGTGCTCCTGGCCACAAGAAAAGAAAAGATCCAAAGCAGATTCATTGACTGTGCCTGCTCATTATTTCAGTGACATTCTTTCAGCACTAGAAATTTTTATTGTATTAGTTCTTTAAAGTGAAACAAAAAACTAAAGTTCGTCCTTTACAATGAAACTAAACGCATAATTTTCTAATCTACCTATATGTGCCTGGTATTTTTCAGTTTTTAAGGATATTTTCATGAAACCTTTGTAGCTCGTATTTTACCTTACAAGATGAGGAAACACAGTTCAAGGGGTTCTAACAGATCCTTTATAGGTTTGGCAGACCAAGATTGTACTGTAATATGAAGGTACAGAATTACAATTTGTTTGACTTCAGTGAGCAAGGGTACAGGATGTATCACTCATTAACATGCATAGAAACTTCTAGTTTGATGCCTTCTGCTGAGTATAATTAATTTCACAATTTAATCAGATTACTTTTAATGAAGTTCACATTTTATAAATTTACCAAGGATAATCACATACATGTCTTGGTAGGTACAATTACAACAGAAGAAGGATCCTTTATCTATTTTTAACCATTGCATTCCAATTAATAAGTATTAAATTCAGATTTTGCTTATTGTATATTAACAAGAATTGTTAAGTGTGGGCTGAGTAGCAAAAAATACCTCACAACTGAACTGATATGTCATTGAAATATATCTATAAGCCTTGTCTTCACAGTTTATTTTTCTAAATGAACAGGCTTGTTGGTAATCAAATGTCACAAAGCAATGAGAATGCATTACACAAAATTTGTGTAATTGTTGCAGGTCTGCCTGTGCTTTCTTATGCTGCAAATGTGATCATCTATGCCCCTGAAAACTTGAGTTTAAAGTCATGACAAATGGGAATGGCCCTTGGATAGGCCTAAAGGACTGGTCATCATTTAAACTAAGCCTGCATTGAAGCACCCTGTCAAGGTAAGGGACTTTAAAGGGGAGGTTGTTTCAATGTGAGCATGTTTTTCCAGGCCTTTCACTTTGCTGGAGTGGATTAACCGCGAAGAAAAATTGTAGTCAGCTGAAGGCATTGGGCCTGTGCAATTTTGTGTGAATAAATATTTCCTGCCAAACAATATGCTCTGATACTTTATCTTTTATTGCACATAAAGGTGGTGAAATTATTATAGCCATTTCCCTGAGCATGCAGTTATGACAACGATTTGCTTGTTTTCTACTGAAGAGTTGTTAAAATTTGTTATGTAGACATATGTCCTTTGAAGAAATAACTATATAAACCAGTAGGTTTGTCCAGTGTAAGACTCATGAAAATATTAGTTAACATAAAAGCTTTGAAAACAGGGATAGAGGAGCACTTTGTGATTGCCTGAAGGGAGCTGACAACACCACGATACAGAGCTCCTATTTATGTTACTGTCTGGCCCTAACTGGTATGTCCTTATTAATTGTCTCTGCACCAGTGCAACAAATTCGGCAATGCACAGAGAGGAAAGTGTGAATCTTGTCCCTAAACAGCTCTGAAGAGAAAGATTTAATGTATATTCCTAATATTAATCTTCCATTTCAGTTTTTGCTCTAGGTACTAAAAAATATACAGGTTACTATTAAGATGATTAAATTATTATTAAGGTTACTATTAAGATTATGTTACTATTGCTATCCATGTTTACTTTTAAGATGTCCATACTTCACTAATTCAGGGGTGGATAGCTTGCAGACCAATACAGACTATTTAACAAATGAAAGCAAAATGAATTATTCTACCCACATTTTCCAGTGCAAATGTTCAAACTACCTTACAAATATTGGCAAGATGTGAACATACTTTTTGGATGGTGAATTATTATTGCTCATATTTTATAAGTGGTGAAGTTCAAGGCACAAAAAATTCCCCTCCTGAGACCTAAACAGATTATTAAGACATTATATTATGATCAAAGAAATCACACTATTTTAAAAGAAGCAACCTTTTTATTTTAAAATTAAAGGATGGCATAGTCGAAGAAGGCACAAGCACAATGTTGTGTGCTTAAGAGGGGTAAAAGAACCCCAACTACTCCAAATTATTGTCACTTATTCTGATCAGGTGAACTGAGAATCTGGAGTCAGTAATCTTGTGTCAGCACTTCATGCCTTTTGCTGTAACCTAGTCAGGAAGCAAAGAGGAGGCAGAATGTTTTTTTTTACTGTACTTTTAAAATTAGTGTAATTCCATAGGGGGATTTTTATTCAGTTTGTCTCTGCAACAATGCTCTTCTCATAGGAGTTTTTTTGCTTTGACAAGGAACACTGTAAAGATTTCATGCTACATTAAAATCAGCTCTTGCTTCTAGGTCTTCCCCCGTTCCCTTTGTTTTATTACGGCTCTTTATAATCTCAGTAATTACATTACTCCATTTACCGAAAAAGAGCATACTCTTCACAAAGCCCTTCAGCTCTTTTTTATATTGACAACACTGTAGGAGATTAATGCTCTCAGAGCACATGCAGTTTTGGTGTACTTGTAAACCTTCTTCATCTTCCTTACTAACCTTTCTTTATCTCTTTCTGTTCTCCATTTCAAAGCACAGGAAAAAAGTGCTACTGATCAGTTGGTACACATACATAAAGTATATAAAATTTTATAACATATTTTATAAAATATTCATGTTTATCTTGAAATGGCTGTATATATGTCTCTGTGTCGAATAACTACATTTATGAGAATATACTAGGTCTCAAAGTTTTTTTCTGTTCTTTATGTCTTAATTTTATACTATGAAATTCATTGTTATTCCCATAGCCTGTTTCAGTCACGTTTAACTGTTACATAGGTTTTCCTCTTTCAAGTAAGGAGATAATTTTTTCAGTAAGGTTCATTAAAATATAACTGATGAAATTATCTCAAATGGTATTTATTTTATTAATCAATCTCAGCCTCTTGAAATGAGTATTATTTTTTATTTATTCAAGGCACTCAATCCTCATTCATGAATTAGTCATTAACTGCAGTAATATTTGAAATAGCAATTTTTTAGTTTCTGCTATATAACTACAAGGCGAACTGGTCCAAGTGGCTTCAAGTCTCAGGTTAAATATGACTGTCTTCAATCTGCTTGCAAATTGAGACCAGGTTTACTACAGTACAGTCTAGAGGTAACATCTATTTCACATTTATTGCTCATGATAGCAAATCAGATAAGACTGAAAATGGTATTTCCCTTAAAATTAAAGGCCATTATTTTAAATATGAAACTTTAAGATTAATTTTTTGTCCTCTTTCATTTTTATTCTTTTCCTATGTCATGTTTTCAAGGGGGACATAGTAAAAGAAATTAAAAAGGAATGGGAAGGCACTGAAATATGAAGAAAGATGTAGCTTGGGTTATTTTCGTTTAACATTAGTTAAACATGGGGGAAGGTTGTTGCTTGTTTCTCAGATTTTCTAGACAAAACTCTTTGCTTAGTTTCATAAAAAATATAAAGCACCATTTTAAAGCCATCTTAATAAAACCACCAATGTCCCTGTTTGTCTTGGGCATTTAGGAAAAAATGATTGCAGATATCCTCAGATGAAGAAACATTGGAGAGATCTCAAAGACAGTGCTTTGGAACATGTCATTGACAGGCACAGAAGTACATTTATAAGGAACATGATCACAGCACCTTGCATATAAGTGTATAAGAGCTTATCACTAATGTAGGGGAGGACACCTGATATTTTCAAAGTGATATGATTATGCTATAATGAATTACTTGTTAGTGGGAAATATTTGTACACAAGACAACAAGCACCTTCTTGCATTATGATTCCTTATGAGACCTTAGTGTGGTCAGGCCATGGTTTTCAATGTGAAGTTAACATTTGATTGCCCTCTGCTAGGTGACACAGTAGCACACAAACGATGTCAAAGCAATGATAATGAAGAGAATAAGCATTTCAGATTATACCATTGCACTAACTGGTGAACAGAAATGCATGTGTACAGCACATTTCTGTGAGGATAAAAGGACTTATTTACATACATTTACACATTCGTTAAAGGAGAAGGTGTCTCCACATGCTGGGAAATCTGGTTTGTACCCTTTTCCTTGTTCTTGCTAAGCCAGACAGGTTGTGAGTATAATAACCATTAAGCGTTCACTTTATTCTACATTTTTAAATATAGGAAAAAATAGACTTGATTGTATTTTTAAAGTGTAACACATCTCTTTTTTTTATGATTCTAATAACATTCTGATGCCCATTTGTGGAATGATTAATTTCTTTGAAGAGATGCTTAATAGGCCTATGCTTTTTAAGAGTCTGTACCAATGCATTACTATAGACCATATAAAAATACACATATCAGTGCTAATACCAATGGAAATAATAAAACTGAACTAATGTAAATGTCAAGGGCAGGACTCCTCACAGGCCAGCTTTCATTTAACATTACAGCAAAAAGCTACTTTGCATACTTTTCTCAGTAGATTATTTAACCTAATCACTACACAAGTTGCCAACATGTGGGAGTGCCAGGATGAAGCAGCAGCGTTTTTTCTGACATGACATTTGAAAGCGGTTTTCCTTATGCCCTATTTCCTTCCCTAACCACATTTTTTTTAAAGAGTAGTGTGTGTTAGCGTTTTTTTTTTGGAGAAGGTTTATTCCTGATTGTTACATTCAATTTCCACAGGATAGACATGTTATCAGTCTCTAGAATAACATTGTTCTTTACCAGAAGAACCTTGAAAATATTCACATAATTTGAAAAGATAAACGAACTAAACAAACAAACAAACAAAAAAAAACCCTCAGTGTCATTTGTTTAATATTTCTAAACAACTCTTGCTACAGTTGAACTCTCTCAGCTTAGCATTTATTTGCATTTATTTAATTGGAAGGCATATCTTGCCTCCTGACTTATTCCATGACACCTACCCTGTTGAAGTCTACTCTGTAAGAAGCAGTGGAGAATCTCCCTCTCAGAGAATCTGAAATGAGCAACCAGTGAATAGCAAACAAACAGCCCAGCATGTAAAGAGCATGTAAGGAATAAGATGTGTATTGAAAATGATAGCTAGACTGATCTGTATGAAGAGCCATGTGAATAATCCTTCATATTCTACTTGATATTGCCACACAATATTGTTAAATGCATGTAACATCCAAGTCATTGCAGTTGCATGGGCAATAATTAGAAGCAAAGTTCATCCGCGTTGTCAGTTGTGACATAATGTATATATTTTTGTAGCTACGCAGTATCATCATGATCAACATTGGTGGATGATATATTTGTTATAAATTTCTCTAGAAACATTCAAAGAGAAGCTATGTGATATCCAGCTTCCTGCTTTAAGGGGGAGAAAGTAAAAAAGGAGAGCAGTTAGTTATTTTTGCTAATAGCTTATATCAGCAATAAATGCACTACTCCATTCACCTGGCACTTCAGCTCTGAAAACTAATAGGTTCATGGATATGAGACAGTGTTTGAGGCATTAAAATCAGCAAGCACAGAAATATGAGACACTGTTATTTCTTCTCCTTTTGTCCCATGCTGGAATTAAATCCAGAGGAAAACAAATTAGTACTCCCTCAAAACCAGTTAGCAGAAAATTATAGAGTTCTGACACATGCTTGTACACCCTGTTTTGCCTTAGAGGCTTCTCTTATAATGAAATAAATTGGGGTGTGTGGGGTGTGTGTGTGTGTATTACTATTCTTACAAAGTTATAGTCCTAATGGGTGATGATCTGAAAAAAAAAAACCTTGCTAGGTAAATATTACCCTGTATATGCCAGGTACCCTGCTATTTCAGAAGATACCAAGGAAATAACATTACCTGAACAAGGACTTACATTTTATTGGGGGGTAGAAGGTGAGAAAATTACATGAATTAAGCAACGGGAGTGCACTGTCTGTCTGGTGCCTGCCAGACTTTTAACCTTCCTCCCTCACATTCAGCTCTGATCCACAGTCGAGCTTTGACATGGTACAGCTGCTCAAACTCCACTCAAAAATCTGCAAAAATCACTACATTTCTGAGGAAGCTGTGAGAAAATATGTAGATAGAAACCAATAAGAATAGTAAAACTGCAGGCAAAGGTGCAAGTGTTGAAGTAAGACACGGCTCATCAATGGAGCCATATCTAGTAACAGAGAACCACACTGGGCGCTTCAGTTGCACATGTCGTGCTTGCACAGTAAATGTGCATAGTAAGTGTTGCCTCAACAAAGTGACCAAAAGAGGGAGATCTACAGGTTTTTACCCATTCACATGTTTTTCAAACAGAGGAATGACCCCGTATTACATCTAACATTCTGATATGCTGGAGCCAGGAAAAAAAGTCCCCCTAAATTGTTACCATTTCCTTATGTGTGATCTATCCCAAAATAGTCCATATAATATTTTTATTGCATTTGACTGCATTTTATTTTCCTTTGAAAACAGACTGGCAATGGCTGTCTGGCAGGAAAGCTTTTTTAGTCTAAGTATTGCTGATCACGCTGCTGCTGCACAAGTTTTCTATGCAAACACTGCCAAGCACTCTCTGAGACCTTCCACTGAGTTCCAGCAACTTGATTAAGATAATTGAAATCAAGATTTATTTATTGCAGCCAACACTGATTTTGTAGAGCATATAGGTAAATAATAGTGCTGGAGAAAGTTGTTCTCTGGCAAATTAGTTGGACTGCACCACAAAAAGTCATCTGACTTTTTCACTTTAAAACACTGGTCCCCTGGTGTTCAGACTGTACATAATCTCAGGATAATGTAATGGTTTTGGATTTCCAAACCATTCTGTGCTGATTTTTATCATTTTCCTTTACCAATCACTACATGCGAAGGTTAGAAATTGCACACATTAACTCTTTTAACTTACCAATACTTTTGTGCAAATCTGAATAAACTGAAATAGCTGAATTAAAATATCATTGTTTATCAAACTATTGTACTGATATTGGTAAATTGAGAATATTTGGGAAGAATAAGGAAACATACTGCTGTCCTGCACGCCATTTTGGTGACCAAAAGCGTTGCTAAAAACTAACAATAACAACAATGTCAAGAACTGTGAAGAGACAGAAGTCTGATCTTGTCCTTTCACAATAGAGGTGGTCAGTGTTACACCACGCTACTCAAGACGACCAGAAAACACATTCTGCACATCCCACAGCAGCACAAGTGTTGAGGATATACTTTTTGAGAAACTGAGCACAAAATCTTTCTATATTCTATATCTAAAGTCTATTTTGGCCAAATTTTGTGCATTTGATGGCATCAATGAGCTTATACAGTGTAAGACGAAGAATTGGCTTAAAATCAGAGAAGAAATGTTACATTTTTGGCTAAAATAGGAGTTACTGAATTAATACCAGGGGAGCATCTTGTCTCTCTCTGATCCTGTCCTGAGGCTGAAGATTTCCTACTGTCTCTCCAGCAAAGATAGATGAGATATATTCTGACTTCATTGATCTTTTATGAGTCTGTCCATCCCATAACTGTTACTTTGCTTATTCTTGATTCATTGGATCCTGGACATGACGCTGCAAAATCATTCTATTTTTATAAAATTCATAAACTTTTCTGACTGTATTGACAATGTTCTGCAGTCTCTGTTGGGCTTCTGTGCAGGCAAAAGTCCCTTGAACTTCTGTATGCATATTATTTATAATTCCAGACATCAGCACCTTTGAAGCCTAATTACACCTTTTTTTTTTTTTTTTTTTTAAGATTAATTTAAACTCCTGAAGCTGTCTGAATTTCTTCTTAGAACCTTTCCCAGAAAGAGTTTATTCCTAGAGTGATGGAGCAAGCTGGGTTGAGTGGGATTTCTTCATGGTTTTCCATGGCCTATATGAGCCAGGGGAATATATTTCATCAACTATTGGGGTAAAATGGATTTTTGCTAATTTCTGAAGAAAATACTGGAAGTTTTCTCAGACTTATGAAGTCAAAAATTCATATTTTCAGCCTAGTCCCCCTACAGATGTATCCTTGTTCCAGTATTCTTCCAGGAACTTCCAGTGACTTCCAGGAACCATGTAGCTGATTTCTGGACAGTCGGAGCTCTCTCTCTGATGCTTTATTCAAACACAGCTCCCAATTATATGAACAGCTAAGAGAGGAAAAATGCCCAAACTAGTTTAAGGGATAGATAAACACCCTCAGGGAGCCATTTTGGATTCCAAAGCTTCATAGCTCATTCTATAAAAACCCATTCAGCTGTCTATCAGAGGTTTATTAGGACAGTTGTTAATGGATTTAGTAAGAGTGTAGAAGGCTCCACTGTTCACAGCTAGGCTTACAATTTTTTTGCCTCAAAATGCTTATTGTCTAAATGTCACCATATGTTTTGTAGGCCTTTGTAGCTGTTTTGTTAATGTGACTAATTATGCATGTGTATATGTATACATAAGTATGCATATATGCATATGTATACAAATATCTTCACATTCTCTTTAACTGAGCCAAATATTACAGTTTTACTTTCACTTGTTTGCAAGTTGTTGTATCTGTCAATATCCGAGTACTGAATGCTAAATTTAGTAAAATTCTAAGTTTCTAAGCATGCATACAATCCTACACAGAGAAAAATTTGAAAGATTTTATTCCATCAAAAAAAAGATTCATTCTAGCTCACTATAACTCATCTTGCTTTCTGAGAAGTAGATAGATATGGTCCAAGAAATGGATTGTTTTGCTCAATGAAAATTTCCTAAACATTATTTCTGCTCTTAAATCCTACTTTCAGTTTCTTCTTCTTCAATCTCACAGCACAAAAAAAATATTTTTTTTTGTTTACTTACTAACAAAAACCATGAAAAAGCCAAAAAGTTAAAAAATTGTATTTGTGTCTAGGACATCAGACAATGCCCATCATCCCAGAGAACCTGAAGACAAGGCATGGCAAATATAAAGATTCTGTGTTGCACTCTCCAAGACTGTTGTGAAATGCCTGCAGTAAGGATTTCCCTTGTGAAACAAGGCAATCATCAGAATCATTGTAAGGCTGAGCAGCCTTTTTTTTTTCTTACAGAGATAGCTCTGGCCTGGGTTGCTGTAGAAACATAATGGAAGACAGCCAGTAGTGTGTAGCTGTGTTTGAGAAGCTACATCACTTGCATTGATGCAGGACCCAGAAAGATACAAAAAGACACTACAAGCTTCTTCAGGGTGCTGCAGTTGGGTGAAAGCATCCTGGGCTGCATCAAAAGATGTGTTGCTAGCAGATCCAGAGAGGTGATTCTGCCCCTTTACTCTGCTCTGGTGAGACCTCACCTGGAGTACTGTGTGCAGCTCTGGAGCCCTCAATATAGGAAGGGCATGGACCTGATGGAGCAAGTCCAGAGGAGGGCCACAAAGATGACCAGGGTGTTGGAGCACCTCTCCTATGAGGACAGGCTGAGGGAGCTGGTGTTGTTCAGCCTGGAGGAGGCTATGGGGAGACCTGATAGCGGCCTTCCAGTACCTGAAGGGGGCTACAGGAAGGTTGGGGAGAGTCTGTTTACAAAAGCCTGCAGTGACAGGATGAGGGACAATGGCTTCAAGCTGGAGAAGAGCAGATTTAGACTGGATATTAGGAATAGGTTCTTTACTCTGAGGGTGTTGGAGCACTGGAACAGGTTGCCCAGGGAGATGATTTGAGACCCCTTCCCTGGAGATATTCAAGGTGAGACTTGACAAGGCCCTGGGTAACCTGGTCTAGTTGGGGGTGTCCCTGCTGACTGTGGGGAGGCTAGACTAGATGACCCTAGAGGTCCCTTCTGGCCTGGACCGTTCTATGATTCTATGAAATAGCTGGAAGATTTCCTGCTGCTCATTGAGGTAATGAATCACTTGAAGTGGGAGCCTAGTGGAATTTAGACCTCCAAATACAAGACCGTTATTTTGAAAAACATTCTGCTTTCTTTTGCTAGTAACCAGCATCCATCAGTGCTTTGTTGCTTTTCAAAGCTATGGCCTAAAATTACATTGCTGTGGATGCATCAAAACAGTTTCTGTCTTAACTAGAGAGAGCATCCCAAATCCCAGTACCTAAACAGAATCCAGAAACAAGACATAACATTGCCAAAATCCTTTTTGGGAACTCAATCCAGCATGAAACCATACAGTTAAATTTAATGTATCACAAATTGCTGTTCCAGTTATCACTTTTGAAAAGGTTATCCAGAGGAGGTGGGGGTGTAACATTTCTCTTTCTGTGATAGCCTACAGCTAGAGCCCTTCCTGAGGGAGCACGAGGCCAATGTTTATTTCCCTTTTCTTTCTGTGAAGTTCAGCTCATGCATGCAGGTATGCCTCAGGAGCCAAACACTGACATCGAAACTAAAGTCCTTTGCCTGCCACCATCATTCTTATAACCTGTTGTCAAGTGACAGGGGAAGTAGAATTAGACTTTAACTACTGAGTCAAGTATTTTTCCAATTAAATGCTTAGTTAAAAAACAAAGATGTAAGAATACTGAGCCACAATAAAATACAAAGAAAAGGCCATGTGTGCTGTGCCAATGTCCCTCTTTAAAACAAAAAAAAAACCACAAGCAGTTTACCTAGATTAAAACGTGCCCATCAACATGTCCCAGAAAACCCCAGAGTAACACTTGGCAAAAGTAATAGAGGTGGATCTATTTATTTCAACATCTGATTGCCAATTTCAGATAAGGTTGGAAAGGAACAAGGAAGTATCCCCCTAAGACTAATAACATCCCAGCAGGGCAGAGAGCTGTCAAAGCAATGTGTGGCACGTGGCTGAGTGGCACCTGGAAATTGTGCAGACCTTCCTTCTGTGCCCCAGGGAAGGGCTCCAGGGACAATGACAATAATTAATTTTTTTTTGCCATCTTTGGTTCCCACTCTGCAGTCAGCAAATACTGTGTTTTGTATTGTTGGATTGGGGGTTTTGTTCTGTTCATTTTCTCTTCTATTTACAAACTGCAGTGTCAGAATACATCCTGGATAACTGACACTGAAATTATTTGTCCTGAGATTTGAATTGGCAAGTACCAAAATCACTGGGCCAGAACTGCCTACAATGTATGTTCTTCACCCAATAAATACTAAAAAAGGCTCCTCTGTAACAAAATAACTTAAGCATTACACTATATGAAATGTGAATTATTTTTTTTTTACTTTTATTAAGACAGTTACCTACTCTTTGCAAAATATGCGTAGTCAAGAATTTTATTTAGAAGATACCTTTAAATTATTGGGTAACTAGATTATCAGCTGTTTCCACTTCTTTAATGCTTTTTAGCTTATCATTTTCCTTAAACTCCTTTAATATTAGTTGAATAATCTCCATAATATTTTTCTAATGCAGCATTGTCCCAATTTTGCAAATGGTCAACTTGATGTAAAGAGACTTTCAAAGCAACATTACCAAAATTGCCTTCCTAAAATCAGGTTACTAACAGATGGGCTTGAGTAGTCAGTAGCCCATTTCAATACTTTCTGAATACATATAAATTCAATAATGACTTCTGACATTCAGCTGCTGTAAAACTCAGAACACATTTTGCATTGAAGGAATGTGAATCAGAGAAGGGAAATGAAGCACAGTGTTCCTAGCAACTACCTAGGTTCCTAATTTAACTGCCACATTAACATTAGCTAAAAAAAACCTTGGTCTCCGAGATCTCTCCTGAATACGTTATGCTCCTCTTAAAGAAGATTATATTTTTCTCTTCTGTGTTCTTGTGCTACCTGACATCCTATTCACAAAGAGATGATCTTCATCATGTATGCAAGAAACAGATATTTTGAAGCGGTGTTAAATTCAAAATTAGGGGATCTTTGCATTTATGTAATTCTTCCTAGCAGATATTTAATTAAAGAAACAAACATCATAAAATGTCATTATTAGCTGGCTTCCAAACTCTCTTTTATTGCTGGAAGTCATGTCCCCTGCAAGTCAATGCTACTAACGGTGACACTGTCATATACCAGTGTGCCACACTTGCAGCACGGTGGGAGGACGCACCAGTGGTGCCCGCACCTGACAAGAGCAGCCCATGGTAGAGACCTACACCTACTGGCTCTGGGTGAAAGACCCAGTGTATATAGCAATATTAGGGTTGCACAGCTCTAGTTTCAAGGAATAAAAGGAGATTTTGACCATAGAATATGTAGGAAGTACACATAATGTGAATTATTCTCCACTTACCCAAGGTCTGAAACCAAGGAGGCAATGTCTGGGCCAGAAGTGAGTCTTCCCCTGTGCTCTGCCTTGGCTGATCCCCTTGTCAGTCATGCTAAAAGCAGGTGTCACACCCGGGAATAGCCCTCTCCACCCAGCACACTGCACAGCACAGCTAGCAGCAACCACCCAGCTGGAAGAGAGATTTTATATATTCTTCCACTTGCCAGCCTGCTTCTCTTTGCTGTTTCCCTGAGACAAAGAACAAGACAAACACTCTGCTTTTTGGTGTTTGTAACCTGGGAGATTTGTTTAGACTGTGGACGCCATAAGACATAACATATCTACCTGCTACAAGCTCTCTAAGTGAATCTGTCACTTCTCATTAAATCAGCTACTTACAGAGAACAAGCGCCTACTCAGAGGTCCCCACTGATTACAACCAGACAAAAGCAGCAGCTTCAGACAAGTGGGGTAGAGCAGGCAAACCCAGACCAGTACTGATTACATCCCAGAACCTTTCCCAGCATGATATTTGTACATTTTTTAGAGGTTATGTTGCAGCCAAAGATGTTACAAAATGCTTTCTTGTTGGGATGCCATAAGACTTTGCTCCTTCTCTAAGCTTACACAGCAACAGATGTGTAACCAAATGCAGCACTTAAAACAGATATGAATAAAAATGTCTAATAATTTGTTTCTCTTTTGTGAGAAATTTAATTATATTGATCTTCAAATGTCACAAGCTGCCCCCAAGAACCAGAACAAAATCAGTTTTTTGTTGTTTTTGATAACTACACTTATCGGGATGTGCTTTTTAGCAGCCAGAAACATGATGTCCGAGCAGCAAAAAGTTTTACATAACAGACCTATTCAGATTTTTGTTTAGTAATAAAACCAGTTAAACACATCAAAACAAAGATCACAGATGTGTAATGAAACTCAAATGTAACAAGGGCATTGATAGCACAGTTAGATCTCAGACAAGCTGTCTTGCAAGCGACTACCTTGACAGTCAACCCAGACAGTTTTGCTGTGATTGATGTGACTGTCAGTCCTGGAAAAAAAACCCAAAACCAAAAATAAACAAAAAAAAAACCCCACCATAAATCACTGCAACATCACTAAGCATTGGACTTGATGAAGACAGAACAGCCTTTTGTCAGAGTATAGACATTTCTAGAATCCATCCCCTTTCTAGTGAAAGCTATAGGTCATTCCTTACAGTTCACAAGGTGAATTAACAAACTGAGCATAACTGTATGTTTCAGGCCAAGGCAGATTTTGTAAGCCAATGCAATGCTTTTCACTTGTGACAATTCCCAGATGATCCAATGATTTGTTTTATTTAGTGTATGCTGTAAACTGAGCTGAGCGTTTTGTTTAGATCTTTGAAAACAGCAAATTCTAACATTTCTGTGTGCCTTACACCAATGACACACAATATGATCAGAATCAGAGCAACACACAGGAGTCAGGAGAGGAGATAAAGCCTGTAGTTTTCTGAATGCTTTTGCAGCTCTGTGAAAGCTTTCTTTGAATACATAGATATTGGATGGTATGTTTCAATTTATTATTTTTTTGGTCTAAATACAGACTTCTCCATAATGATTCTAGTAAATGTGACTTGCTTTGACTTAGAAATTCCAAGGGAAAGAAACATGCAAATCCCTTCAATTTGCTATATAATGTCTGTCATACCCTTTGTGCTAAAATTATATACAAGAAATACACACTTCGGATATTTCCTCAGAAAATGATCTGACTTTTTAGAGAAAAAGTGGGACACAAAACAGGCCTAACAAATATCTGTTAGGAATGAAAGCATTGTAAGAGGGTAGACTATAAATGACCCCAGCCTGAATGGAGAAAGAAGCTAATGTTATGCAGAAAGAAATAGTGAAATGCCCAGCAATTTAGCATGGATTCTCTCTAGATGTCCTCTGCAGCATTCCCTACTGGGTCCACCATTGCTGTCAGATGGTAGGAGCTGCAGAGTACCATGGTGAGGGATACTCTGAAATTCAGATCTCTTTAGTCCACCACAGTCAGTGACTGTAAATTCCAGAGTTAACACCAAAATGCCTGTGAAAGCCCATAGTCTCAGGAACCTCTCATAAACATTTGTTCTCCACTGGATTTTAGGGAGAGGTATGGCTTCCAGCCCACGCTTTCTTTCTCTCTTTTTTGCATCCTAACAGATCAGTTCAGTTTCTTTTCTTCAAAGAGTCCTCATAATATATCCTTGTCCTTGCGTGGCAACTGTGAGTTTAATTTCCATAGGGATGCTGCTGAGACACAGGCTGCAGTAGCTGTTTGTCTGTATGACCCTTTTGTATCCCTCTTCTGTTCTGCTTCTCTGCCCATCCTTCCTTAATTCTCTCCATACATTAACTTTCCTTATTTCTCTTTAGCCCATATAGCAGATGCTATGAATGTTTGCTCTTCAGATCTAGAAAACCAGAATGACAGGATTTAACAAAACATTCTATTTGCTACCCATCTGAGATAGGACAGCATCAACCATATGTTATATACATACACAGATGCCTGAAAGGACTTTCCTAATCACAAAAGAATTTGTAGCATTGGGGTAAAATTAACCCCTGCACACTTCTCCTTCAGAAGATTCAAAATTTTTCTTCTGTATTTTCAATGAGGGAGGGTAGGAAATTAATCAATAATTCATAACAAAAGCATAATGGAATACATCTCAGGCTCAGTAAAAGGGAAACTTAAGAAGTAGAGAATAGATGTACTGCATTGAAGGTAGAAAAAAAAAAAAAAAGAAGGGGGTGAAAAGAGAGAGGAAACTTTCAAGTTAAACTCGGCCACTGAAACTTCTGTATCACAGATGCATATCTATTTCAGTGTTCAATGTGTATTTTCTGACTGCAATAAAGAAGGCTGTAGCTAGGAATCAGAACTGCTTTGTTAATCTCAAGAATCACAGCCAAGCACTAACTATACAACAGCAAATTATTCCAAGATCAAAATCCCTATGTAACTGTATTAAACTTTTAAAAATAAATTAAAAGTTTATTTCAGAATGCAGATGGAAGAAGTAAATTATTGTTTTCCTGCTTATAAGTCAAACCTCTCTCTTACCCACTTTATTCTGCTGCATAAGATTGAGTACAAAGGATTCACTTTAATATCAACTACCTTAGGATGCTCTACAGGATCTCCCCTGCTGATTTGCCATGTAGGAATCACAGCTATTCAAAAACCTATAGGTATAAGACAAAAATCTTTAAACCCACCATTTTAGGATTTGCATCTGTGCTTGAAGTAGCTGATAGGAAAACATCCCACAAAACAAAACACAGTATCACCACGAAAAAAAAAACCAAACAAAAAAATGTGAACTAATCTGATTTAAAGTCAGGGAAAAAGAAATAGGCATTAACACTTCTGCTTTTCTTTTGAAACTGCAACACTACTGCCACACACTGCCGAGGTGGAATGGTACTGCAGCAAACAAAGTAAATACAAGAAGCTTATGAGAAGCTACCCTCCACACCTGGTCCCATAAGCTGCTGAAGAAGAAAGAAAAAATTAACAGAGCCAAAACACTTTAAGCCAGTTTAACGATGCTGTGTGCTACTGGAGTAACACTCTCCATGCTTCTGCTTTAGTCAATGCACTAACCATATGCTTTGTCTTTGTTTTTCCATGTTTCATAAACTATTCCTCCCTAGCATTTTGCCATGAGCCAGACAGGAGTGACTCATATGTTCTGGGATTTAAAAGGCACATTCTGTAAGCACAGTTAGCAAGTCTTACCTGCCAAAAATAAAGCTCCCCAAAGTTTTTCAGAGACGAGTTGTCCAGTCTCCTCTAATACCCTGACTTCAATCACAGAATTGGTATTTACAAGCATTTTATCTTTCATTTGTTTGGTATTGAAAAACTTCTTGAACTTCTGAGACAATGCCAAAGTGCAACAGCTTTATCGGGCCCACCACCAACCTTACAGAAGGAGGAAAACTAGGAGCTATAAACTAGCTATAAATGACACCCAAGGAAAGCCAGAGATTAAATGAATACAAATGCTTAATAGAAGGTAAAGAGAAGTCAATATACAGTTGTTCAATTTTATTGACTCTGGGGGGAAGTATGTTTTTAAGTCATTGAGTACTATGGTGCCTGCATGTAGTTTCCATAACTAGACAATTAGCTGATTGCCCCTTAGACAATTGCCCCTTATTGCTGGCTCAGAAGCAAAAGATCCCAGAATTTCACTTAGCGCACTGGTGCGCAGCTCTCAAAAAAGTGTCAGCTGAAATAGTTGAAAATAGTTGAAATGACTCTTCAGGCCAAACAGAATTTCACCCTATGTAAGTATTTCTTATCTGGTTAGACTTGTGTGTGAGAAGAAACACCTGAGTACAAGCAAAAGGGGACCTCAAAAGGTGTTAGTCAGCAAAGGAACACAGGAAAGAAGGCTTTTTGCAGTGTGGAAACTAAGAAATGTTATTAGTGGGTAACAGGCAAAGTTGCTTGAAGCTCAACTTAAGAAAAGTATTATCTATCACCTGTTTATATTTCAGATAATTTGTTGACAGATATGCTGTCTTAATCACTTTTTCTGACATTGCAGAAGAATTGTTATCACAAGCAGAATGATTGCAACACCATTAAATTCATTAAGACTGTGTTACCATACCCCTTACATATGTGGAGCATTCATTCTAACACATATCTATCTGTTCCTATTAAATAGTGATACATGCTTGTACCCACTTAGGGGAAGGAGGACAAAGAAATGTTAGAGATAAATATAGCAGCTGGTATTTTTAGCATAAGGTCAGCACAAATTTATTTCTCATGCTGTTCTATGCCTGAGATCCTTTTCCTTTCAAAGTTGACCTGACTACTAAGTTGAGTAACTGTAAAAGTTCAGCAACAGCAGGTGTTTCATTAATTGAACTCTGGTGAGTACTTACAGCCCACTGAAGACTCATTCATTCATTCACTTCTCTTTCTTTTCATTTTTTCAATTAACCTTTCTTTTTAAGAACTTGGAATGGTCATTTTGTCCCAGAAAAGTTGTTTCTGTGCAGTGGGTTGTACAAAGATGCTGTCATATAAAAATCAACGAATGATAATACATTGCTCCTTTGGTTTAGTGTCCTCTGGAAATCCTGAAATGAAAGAGATCCCAACAGGGGAGCATTCTGCTCTGGCAGACTCAGCAACAACCTCATTCCTACAGACACCACATGAGAAGATGTTAGCGATGAAGCATATCTTTTGCATATGAGAAAGCATTTGGTCATGTTCACTCTGTTTCTCATAAGCAGCTTTTGAAAGGAAACGTGTAGGTTTTCTTTCCATTGATAGACAAAAACTCCACGGAACTGACCTATAAGTCCATGTTGGGTCTCAGTGTTACTGTATAAATGCTGAGTAACTCCACTTCATAACTGGAACATACTGGATCTTACTTTCATGAGAGAAAAAGTATTTTTTGTGAGCGTTTACGTTAATTCAAGACATTTCCTATTTTTCCCTGTGAGTTCATTCCCTGCCATGTGTGAGCTCTTTAGTCGCAAAATGAATCCAGTTAACCTCAGTTTCACTTGGGTGGAAATCTGACATAGTGAAATATATAAACTGCCTTTGTTCATATTTTGATTTAGACACTGTTCAAGTCATGGCATTTGTAAGTTCAAAAGTGTATGTAAGTCAAGCATGTAATATTAGTATAAAAATCTAACCATTAATTAACATTTTGACAATGCCTGCCTCCAGTGTGAGAATTAATGCAGTTAATTCAAGTATGCTAATAAAAGCCAAGAGAACTAGAAAAAAAAAAAAAAACAAAACAAAGAAAATGCAGCCTTATGGAAATGCCTCACTCTGCTGTGACATAAAGGAATTTAGAATATATACCTTCTAGAAAGGGCTTTGGATTAAGGTGAAAGCACAAAGTATATTTTCAAAATGCTATTATTACCAATCTCACAAATATTCCTGGTTTGTTTTTTTTTTTTGCACAGCATTTGAAGAACTACTTATAAAATACCAAGCCTATTCACACACAAAATGTCACAGAACTTCTGAAAACGAATGGTACTCCATATTCTTATTATTGGTCCTTGGCTGATTTTTTGGCCAGCATTTAAACATTCCTAGATTTTGTCTATTCATGGTAGAAAATCAACATGATCTTAAATTTTAAATCATGCAAGGTGACAGACATCACTTACCTGGAAGTATGTAAAGTGTTTGACACTGTCCTGCACGACATCCTGGTCTCTACTGGAAAGGCATCGTTTTGATGGATGGAGCACCCAGTGGATAAGGAACTGGCTGGACAGTTGCACTCAAAGGGTTGCTCAATGTCCAAGTGGAAACCAGTGATGACTGGGTTTCTGCAGTGGTAAGTAATGGGACCAGTGTTGTTCAACATCTTTGCCAGTGACATGGACAATGGAACTGAGTGCAACCTCAGCAAGTTTGACGGCAACACCAAACTATGTGGGGTGGTCAACACACTAGAGGGAAAGGATGCCATCCAGAGGGACCCAGGCAGGCTTGAGAGGTGGACCCATGAAAACCTCATGAAGTTCAAGCAGGCCAAGTGCAAGGTCCTGTACCTGGGACATGGTAATCCCAAGTACAGATACAGGTTTGGCTAAGAATGCATTGAGAGCAGCCTGGAGGAGAAGGGGTGTTGGTGGATGAGAAGCTCAACATGAGCTGACAATGTGTGCTTGCAACCCTGAAAGCCAACAGCATCCTGGGCTGCATCAAATGCGGCCAGCAAGGCAAGGGAGGTGATTTTCCCCCCTCTGCTCTGCTCTTGTGAGAGTACTGTGTCCAGCTTTGGAGTTCCCAACATCAGAAGGACATGGAGTGAGTCTTGACAACGGCCACGAAGATGATCAGAAGGCTGGAGCAACTCTTCTATTAAGACAGACTGAGAGAGTTGGGGTTGTTCAGCCTGGAGAAGAGAATGCTCCAGGGAGACCTTACAGCAGCCTTTTAGTACCTAAAGGGGGCCTATAGGAGAGATGGGGAAGGACTCTTTATGGGGAGGGAATGTAACAATAGGACAAGG
Organism: Nycticryphes semicollaris; assembly: GCA_013400055.1. Lineage (NCBI taxonomy): Eukaryota > Metazoa > Chordata > Aves > Charadriiformes > Rostratulidae > Nycticryphes > Nycticryphes semicollaris. Next base: position 1,058,861 of record VXBJ01005870.1, on the reverse strand, counting down.
GGCAATGGTTTAAAACTGAAAGAGGGGAGATTTAGATGAGCTATTAGGAAGAAATTATTTACCATAAGGGTGGTGAAGCACTGGAATAAGTTGCCCAGAGAAGCTGGCATGCCCCATTCCCTGGAAGTGTTCAAGACCAGGCTGGATGGGAACAATCTGGTCTAGCAGAAGGCTTGGAATTAGATCTTTAAGGTCCCTTCCAATCTGAACCATTCTATGATTCCATGATTCTATGTGATACCATCAAAACGAAGGACAACATGTTTTGTCTCTGACCATTAGGTCTCCTGGGAACATCACAAGTTTGTCAAAAAGGAAGAGCAGAGCATACACGTTTTTCAGGTGTACTGTAATACATACGTAAGATTAGCTCTTATTGTCAGCAGCTTTGGAAATGCGAAGTCCCATTAAACAGAACTCTCCAATGACTCCATTGTTTGTTCTCCCATGGAAAATACAGCACTGTTTCTAGACAACTGAACACCTGCTCACTCAGCTGGGCCTCATTCTCTCAGCTAAAGGATGTAATCAAACACACTGGACTTTCCCAATTCCCAAACAGCCTGGTTACGGTGTCTTAGCTCCTTTTCCAGCCAGCATCCAGAGCTTCCTAGCCTGTGTCCATGTCACTGACGTAGATAATGTTGGGTGCAAAGCTAAGTGTATGGCCTGGCTTGCAGTCATGTTGCTTTGGTCTGTCCCTCATGCGATACAGAGGACCAGTTGGAGCTGTCCTGGATACAGACAGGGGGATGTAATCACTATGAAGCATAGATGCTTGTGCTTCCTCTTTCATCTTTATTTATTTAACAGCAAAATTGTATCAGTAAATCACACAAACTATACAGTGGTAGGCTCCTGGCTATGGGTTTCTTTCCAGTATATGGCAGGATTTTTTAGCATTGTCATCCAATTATCATTCATCATTCAAAGATAAAGTGGCAGGAATTTGCTGAAAGGAGATAGATCTGAAATAACAAGTAAAGGAGAATGAGAGCATTTGTTATATAAAATTATTTCCTTTATCTTTCAAATAGAGAGAGAGAAAACAGACATTATATTCCAAATTTAAAACTGACATTCAGATGTGTTGTTTAAAATAGTGCTCTTTCCTAGTGCAGACAAATTATAAGCATAGGCCTTTTGTAGCACTGCAGGTAAAACTTGATATCTGGAGTGTAAGCACTGTAGATGGTCTTAACTTCTTCACTTGTTTTATCTCTACAGCAATAAATCCAGGTATTAGCTTTTTTATTTATCTATGATTCTCCTTCTAATTGGTGGTTGGTGGTCAGTCACCAGTGGTGTCCCTCAGGGCTCATTTTTGGGGCCAGTCTTGTTTAATATCTTTATTGATGATCTGGATGAGGGGATTGAGTGCACTCGCAGTAAGTTTGCAGATGACTCCAAACTAGCTGGGAGTGTTGATCTGCTTGAGGGAAGGAAGGCTCTACAGAGGGACGTGGACATGGTGGGTCAATGGGCCAAGGCCAATTGTATGAGGTTCAATAAGGCTAAGTGCTGGGTCCTGCATTTCAGTCACAACAACCCCAAGCATCAGTACAGGCTTGGGGAAGAGTAGTTGTAAACCTGCCCAGCAGAAAAGGACCTGGATGTGTTGGTGTACAGCTGGCCTAATGTGAGCCAGCAGTGTGCCCAGGTGGCCAAGAAGGCCGACAGCATCCTGGCCTGTATCAGGAAAAGCATGGCCAGCAGGAGGAGGGAATTGGTCATGCCTCTGTACTCAGCACTGGTGAGATCTCACCTTGAGTATTGTGTTCATTTCTGGGCCCCTCACTACAAGAAGAACATTGAAGTGATGGAATGTGTCCAGTGGAGAGCTACCAAGTTGGTGAAGGGTCTAGAGAACAAGTCATAGGAGGAGAGGCTGAGAGAACTGGGCATGGAGGAGGCTGAGATGAGACCTCATTGCCCTCTACAAGCTGAAAGGAGGTTGTAGAGAGAGGGGTGCTGACTGCTTCTGCCAATTGAATAATGACAGAACCAGAGGAAATGGTCTGAAGTTGCAGCAGGGGAGGTTTAGATTAGATATGAAGAAGAATTACTTTACTGAAAGAGTGGTCAGGCACTGGAACAGCCTGCCCAGGGAGGTCGTTGAGTCACCATCCCTGGAGGTATTTAAGAAATACATAGATGTGTCACTTAAGGGCATGCTCTAGTGGCCAAGATGTAGGGATTTTCTGTGCGTGTATGGTTGGACTGGGTGATCACAGAGGCCCTTTTCAACCATAAAGATTCTGTGATGCTGGGGAATGCTACAGACTATTTAACTGTCTGCATGTGTCTTGCTTTGTTCTTCATATAGCTGGCTGAAATCGGGTTGTTTTGTGTTGGGTTTTTTTTCCAGGTATCTTTCATTGTGTAATGATGCTTTTATCTCTTTATGTTGAATCCTTGCTGAAGTGAGTCTTTCCAGACATATGGCACTCCCCAGGGCCCATAAAATTGTGGCGGTGTTTTCTAACAATTTCAGTATACATTAAAATACTTCAAAAATTCACTAAGTTCTGTCAGTTTCTTCGCCTAGGCTATTTCACCCACACTGTTACAATGCAGGGTACGGTATAGGAAAGAGAAGGTTTTCTGATACAGCATGTGTTTTATGCATATTTAAAATAACATGTTCTTATGCTGACCTGGAATGTATATGAAAATATTCTGTAACTGAATTGATTTTAACCACACATTTCTTCAGATATTTGCTCACTATTCTTAGCTTCACCATAGTGTTATAGTTCTTAAGTTTAGATTATTTTCTTAGGTTTGCTCCTTTTTCTTCATTGTTAAATTTTTCAGTACACTTTCCTCACAGGTAGCATTGCTGATACTAGCTGGAATCAATTACTTATCCTCAGGGCTCTACCATGCCTGTCACTAATAATTCAACCAGTTTGTCTTGATAAGAAAACACTGTTAGCAAACAATAGAGGACTGCAGTTGGATTCCACAGTTATTAAAATTGCAACTTGTAAACAAATCTGCAAGATAAATATTCTTGCCTTTTGTCCTGTTTCATCCTTGGGAGTATTCTAAGGGATGGGAAATGGCTGAATACTTGCAGACACAGTGTTTTAATCACACATTAGACTAGTCATAATCTGAAATTTAGAATTGTCATCATGGATATTTACACTGCAGTCCGATAACAGAATGGAAACAATGTGCCATATGTGCCCAGTGAAGACTAAGCAACCTGGTTGAAATACCTGGAACTGTATCCTCTCATTTGATTTACAACTCATGGTTTATTCTCCCAAAGGTAATAAGCTGCATCTTCTTTTCCAACTGCAGAGGGCTTTGGATCAGATCATTACTGCCTGACAACAGTCAAGGCTAATGGTGAAATTTATAAAGCCTTCAGGTATAAATTTAAGCAATTAGCATTGTATTAGCAGCCTACAAATGTGATTTGAAAAGAATCCCCAAAGATATGCACTGCTGTCAAAATCCATTTCTTTGCCCTTTCTTTCAGGTCTCTGTAATAACTTAACCAAAAATAATGCATTTATCCCAAAAGGTTGTTAGGTTGGCCTTTCGTATAATAAAGCAAAATGAAAGCACATTTGCAACACTTATATAACCTTCAGAAATGGGAACTTAACTCTGATCATTCTGACAGTGACAGCTTATATTTGAAGTAGTCCCAGGACAATTTCTTTTTATCCTTTATATTCTCAGTTAATCACAGGGAAAAGTTCCTGGCTATTCATTTTAAATTCCTGCAATAACTGTAACAGTAAACATTCTTGTTAGGACTCAAAGAATATTTTTTTCATTCCATAGAAAATGTTGAGCTACTTGTGGAAAATAACTGAAAGCTCATATAGTTTTCTCCAAAACTCATAATACCTCAATACACAGGGAGTACAAGCAAGTAATATTGTTTCTTTCATGGGGAAGAATCTAGTCTGGGTATACCTCACAAAGATGGAGATGGATACAGGGTTAATTGTCATGAGGATTTTGCACTAAAATCAAAGTATCTTCTGTCTGTGTCCTAGAAAAGGAACAGACTTTCTAACATTTTGATGCTTGGTTTTCTTCCCTGTGTCTTTAATGATTTGCATCACAACGTTTCAACCTGCATCCCTTGTTCAGCCATGACCCTCACCAGTGCTACTGGGACTGGCCTTAGCTCTCCAAATTCAGTTCTTTAGCAGACCTTTATAGACCAAAAGAGAGAGGAAACTGCAGGGTTGGGGGCAGTACTCCATAGGTCAGCAGCATCTCTGGCTTTGAGCTACCTGCACAGCCTGGCATCCCTGGAAACCCAAAGGAGTGTTTTAGCAGTAATACGAACCTACAGCTAGAAAGATCAACTCCTTGATATCTTTGTAGACTCAGGTGAAAGAGAAATTTCTGTATTTAAACACAGAAGAGCTTCTGTGAAACCACAGTGAAGCCTTGCAAAATTGTTTCGCAGCTGCTCAGAGGAGGTGAAGCCCATTCACGCACCTGATCTGTAACCCCCTTTGAGCAGGGACGGATCAGCCTGTATTTAGGTTCCTGTAACACTGTTTTGAGGGAATATCACTGTTTACTATATGAAGCTGTCTCAAAATGTCTGTGTGAGAGCTACAGAGTGCAAGTTTGATAACACTGTAAGAGAAGAAAATGGACAAAAGTAGGTCTTAATAGGGCTTGTTAAATCTCCTTAATGAACAGATGCAGCAGCTCAAGATAATTCGTCATCAAATATTCATAATGCATGAACTGCGCTGCTTAAGACCCTGTTTTGGCTGAGGACACCATTCAATTGGTTCATAACAGTGCTCACAACCTTCTGCTCAATCCTTCCTGGGTTTAACATATATAGACTCTCTCTTTTCCTCAAATAAGCTTGATCCTGGAGTGTAAAATGTACAGATGAGCCTTACCTTGCAATTTTGTTGTGATTCACCATGAGTGCATTTTTGTTCTTGATCTGACAGCTCCTCTCAGTAAGAATGAGGATGATAGTGTTCATCAAGACTTAACATGGTGAGGACCAGCTCACGAGAGGCAGCCAGCCTTTACTCATCTATCCATCCACAGTACAGCCCGCCACTTAGCGTACATGTAATGATCTAGTAAACCTATTTTGTCCATTAAAATATACTGTCAAAAGAAGCATTTTTAAAGAAAATAAAAAAGCAGTATGCATTCATCCCTGTGGTTGAGCATCCCAACTACTGAAGAGTCACATGGAATCACAGAGTGAGATCTTGAAGGCATTTAGACAATAGTGGTAATTTTTGGCATTTGAATCACATAATTTCTCTGCCTGCTGGTCCTGTATGAGGATGTAAAATAAGTACCCCTCAGCTGCTATGAGGGGTCCACTGCTCTTACAGTCTTCCAACACTCACAAGAGTAGTATTAGGGATGTCAGAGGGCACAATCCTGCCTATTCCCATCAATATCTATTATGAACTATCTGCCTGTGAATTTTCCTAAGGCTTTTTGAACTTTTGATAATATCATCTATCTTTTTTTCCCTGGCTCAATGGATTTTGAAAGTTTACTATTCCCCATGAAAAAACCACTTGCTTCCTGATAGCTGTGTTAAAAAAAAATTGTCACAGCTTTTTGCTTAGTCCTTAATTCTTGTGTTATAGGATTTAGTGAGTAACAGATTTGCATTCACCTCATCCATCACTTACATGACTTTGCAAACATCTAACATATTCAGAGAAAATTTTCAAATATCACCTGACTTATTAACAATATCAAAGAACAATCAAGGCAGAAAAAAGAACAGATCAATTACTGTATGAAAGTAGCCTTTATGTTCTTCTTATTTAGGGAACATAAAAATTCTGTGATACCATTTTAGAATATGTATATATAAATATAGTATATAGTATATATATATAAATACTTGTATATATGAGTTAAACCAACTCATATATATTTATTAAGAGATTATAAAATAGTCATAGTTCAGTAATTCAGTACTTAAAATAAGTAAAATAACATCATTGTTAGTGCTGTTATTTAACAGAGATCTGACTCTGCAAGCATTGATATTTAAGTCATCCTTATAGTGATATTACTATGACTATACAGCTCTTGGAGATAATGGTATTTGTGGCTAATTATTTTCAGATGCTTGTCACTAATAGGTAAGATGGTCACTACTGCACAGAAAATGTCTAATAATTGAATGATCCTGCTTGCCTAAAAAGTTAATGAGTTGTGTGTACGTATAAATAATAAGACCATGAAACCAACTGCATTGTGTGTGTTAGTGCAGTGTTAAAGTTCATTTTCACATCTACTTGTAAAAAAGATATAGTAAGAATTATTTCTATTTCCATCATCAAAAATGGTTTTAAGATTCCTCAGACTTTCTGCTGGCCATAGCAGTGGATTTAACCTAAAAATGCGCACTTCATTAGTATAATATGGGTTGGGTATGTATTTGTATAGATATGCATATAAAATATAAATTTCACATACATAAAATTAATTTGAAATTTAATCAGATTACCCAAAACACTGATGTCTCTCTGAAGAGTTATGTTGCGCTGTGCCATGATATGTTTCTTGTGTTGATCTCCCCCATTTCTGGTATATAACTTCTCATACATATCTATATAATCAAGAGGCTCCTGCCTCATTCCTGTATTTAATTCAGTGAGAAAGCTTGACTTTTGTTTCAGCATTGTTCTCTGTTAATCAGATCAGAAAAGAACTAGGAGATTCTTAGATAGGCAAAAAATCAAATTAGTTCTGCAGGTTTTATGTCTGAGGGCTGATACTATGGATGTTTTCCTAAGTTAACTTCTTACAGGATAATCCTCCACACAAAGGCTTTATGGAATCTCTGTATAAAAGCAAACAAACTGAAAGGTTTATTAAAAAAATGACTTCCATATCTTAACCTTGAGTTAACCTGGAGAATCAGATAAAACTCCGGTGGCTTAAAAGTGCTTTGACAAATTTAATGAGAAAATGATATCTTCCTGTTCAATTCCAGAACCATCAGATCTTTCCTTATATACACAGTATATATTTGATTATCAGAAATAAAATATTTTATGCAAAGTTTAACAATGAATCTAGAAAAAAATACCTAATCAGTTCACAACCTTGCCTTATTTATTTTTTTCCCTCTCCTCTTTTTTCAGGCTCACTCTTTTTCTCGATGAGCAGCTGGGATTGTTTGTTGCTAGCTTTCCATTGTTCAAGTCTTTTTAAAGATTTTTGTCCCAAGTTGTCTCCCTTAACTACATTTTTAATATTGTCAGTATAATCCAATTTTGTCTGTGTTCACCTTACCACAAACATCTGTCTCTCTTACTGCAGATACCTTATCGTTTTGGAGGCTACAGTCTTGCCAGACAAAAGATAATCTTAACTGCAGTGTAGGAGTAAGTGTTTAGGAACTATGCGTTGAAGGTTGTTTTATTTGTGACACATGGATATGTAATTCTTCAGAGGAGAAAAGAGATTTTATGGAATATTCTTGTAGAAGTATGCCATGTTCTTAACTGCATCCAAAAAATAATATTCCTCTTACTTAGGTCTTTTAGATCTTTGACTAAGGTAAAGTACTATCTGCCCCTATGAACTTGTGACCTTGGCACTTCATCCCTGATAACTGACTCACTATGATACAGAGCATAAGGCACACAGTTTTAATATTCTTAGTGATCAGAGGCTGAGGAAACTCAGAATGACTGTTAACCTTTCCCTTTTTAACTCTACAGATTTTCTATTCTGCACATCTGACAAGTAACTCAAATTTCATGGGGAAATTCTGAACACCACTTCAAACAGCAAGCCACTTTTCAGATGCATTTACCACAAGGAAGGTACAGCACTTTCCTGGAAAATTAAATTCAATCTTTTATAATATGTTTCATAACAACTATAGGAATTTTTCTTCCATTGAATTTTTATTTTACTTTTGGTACAGAGGTAAAAAACATCCAATATTAGTATGCAGCTAGCAATTGTCTCTTACTTCCTTTGCTTGATAGCATTCTTCTGCTTTTTTCCACAGTTCTTTTGTTTGCTGCTCTGCTATTAAAGGGGCATGTCTAAGAAATTCTTTCACAAGAAGAATTGCAACTGTCAAAAAAAGCAAAAATAGTCCAAAACCTTGAAGCACAGACATTTTTTCCACACCCCAACCAGAAACCTGCTCTGCTTTCCAATATATCTCATACTATGTGGTAGAAATCTTTCTACCCTGGTATAGTTAATGCCACTCAGAGTGTAACAGAGCACTAGGGGACAAACTGTGCAAGGAATTCACTGTGAGTGCATAAATCACAAGCTATTTGCTTTAAGCTTCAGGCAGATGAGTTTAATTACTCCATCACAGTTTATTTGAAAACTTCTGCTCTTCATTCAGGCTGAAAGACTGACATATATTGGCACAGTTAAACATCTGCCTTCATTCAGAATAACAGCAATCACAATAGGATTTGGAGCACCTCACTCCCAAACATCCATTGTGTGATGGTTAAATACTGTTAGTTTGTAACACCAATATAATTTATTGTCTGTGATCTGGCAATTGGCTCAGTTATTACATTACGTAAGAATTTGTTTTGCTATGGGTATTACACAAGAACCGAACTAGTACAGTATTCTGTGACAAACTCCCAATAATCAGTAACATGCATTATGGTTAGTAACTTCTTAGCACAATAGTAGTATAAAATAACACTATCAATGTGTTATTGAATACTGAGTGAAAGTGTTGCCACACATTTTCTGAGTCAAATAAACACAAAACATTTTGACTTTATGATAGCTGCTGTGGTTACTGATTGCTTCCATGTCCAAAACAAAACAGAGGCCCCACTGTGTACTGACACTGTATAATGACACAGTGACAGAAGACCCCTGCTGGCACTGAGTCCCATTAACAAGTGAAGTCCTATTACTTAAGCCCTCAAAGTATTATTATTTCTATTATTCTCAGTTCTTAAGGTTATAGAAGCCCTTGTTGGAAACAGTTACTTTAATACACATTAATATTAAGTGGGTAATTTATATAAATATTTAATTTCACGGCTATATTTAAAATCTTCTATTCCACATATAATAAATGGTTGAGCATTAGTTGAAATCATTAGTGTCTTAACCACACAGATTTTTTTCAAATACACCATTCTGTGAAGAAAACACATGATGAAAACAAATTCTCTGTAGTAAATGGGATCACTTAGCCAGAAGAACAAATGTTAATCAGAGCAGACACCTTATGTCTGATTGCTGTTTGGTTTTGGCCCATTTCTGATTGGTAAGCCATTTTAGTCAACGTATATTGCTGCTTCTCTCTTACTACCAGGGATTTCTATTTCTTTCTCTTCATTACAAGGATACTGCTGCTTTTGAGATGCCTGTTAACAGCTGCAGCTTCATAGGAGTGTTGTGTGGACCTCAAAACTAGCAGTAAGTCCTGTTCTTTTCTCCTCAGGTACTTGGAGGAACCTCAGAAACCAGCAGCTGGACCTCAATTTTTCAGCTCCAGCAAACCTTAGTCCTCTGAGAACAAGGAGTGTGACTGAGCTAGAGACAGATGGACTAAACCTTGATGCCACCCCTCCCCAAGCAGCCTGAATAACCCCTCACCCAGGACACTGCTGCCCATAGTCTCCCTGCTCTCCCTCCCTCTCCATAGTCACCCACCCCATAGGACAACTGCCGCACTACCAGGGCCCCCCTTGCCCCTCTGCCCCTGCATAGAGGCAGCAACCCTAGACTCCAGCTGGGACCAAATGTCTGGGTGCCTCTTTGCACAGTTATTTACTTCTCTCACATATGGGGCAGATTATCACAGAAAGACTAACTAGTTTCCCACCTACTTGCTTGCAGCAGGTGTCTCCCTTCCCCAACAGCTAATGTGAGTTTCTGTGAAAACAATTCATTGGGCTCAGGGCCACTCCAGCAGCCCATGCACATAAAGTGTGGTCCCCCTGGTGCTTCTGTTTGTGGATAGCCTTTAGGAAGATCTCCATTCCCTGCTCTCAGCAGTCCATTTCTGGAAGAGTTCCTCTCATCTGGATTAATACTATTTCTTCCTCAGGTGGAGGTTATAACTAAAGGTAGCCATGTTGGGATGCTATTCATAGAGCAAAATGACATTTATAATATAATGTGGATAAATAATCAAATCGTTGAAACTTACTCATAAAAGTCCTATTCTCCTTTTTTTAGGTGGGTGAAATGAATTTTACCCTGTGAGAAATGTTCCAGTGGAAAGGACTGACAGTTTTTATTGGACTATTTTTTAGGAAACAATTTTGTAATGGTGAAAAGAAGTTGGAACAACCACATTTGCATGAGTAACCTTAAAAAAAAATGCTGAAATGTGGACTCGTTAATTTAAACAATGTCACTGGAAAAAAAATCTATGCTTTTAACCTGTTCAGTAAGGAACATATAAATAATAAATGGTAGGCTCAAAATAGGTGCTTAAGAAGCTCATTCATTCAAATTCCAAGTAGACTGATTAAGATATTATATTGAATGAAAAAAAAGAATTCAGAAAAGGTGAGTTTTGAAATTCAGGCAGCCTTCTAAGCAACAAAGCTGATCAATGTACTCGATATAATACTTCACAGATCATCAGTAAAACACAATGACTCAAGCTTAAACAAGGACATAACAATATATTAATTTGACAGAGCCCACTCAGATGAGCTATTAGTACTGAGGATGACTGTTACAGGATACTATTTTTAACTGTTGAAGAAGTGAGCAGAAATCACCCAGTAGGCCCACTTGCTGCCATAGTTTTTTTATGCCTTCTATCGTTTGTGACATGTTCACCCAACAATTACGTACATCCAAGTTCAATTGGAATTGCATTTGTCTAAATGCAAGCAACAGATCATTGGGGCTTGGAGAAGCAAGATTGATTTTAGTTTTTATTTTATTATTTCCAGTCTGCAAATAAACGTTTCTGTAGCATTGATTGTGTTACACCTCAGTTTTTGTTTCAAAATAGTATAGATGACTGTATTAAAATGTACAAGGCACTATTCAAACCAGATACTGCAAGTGTTGCATCAGTTAAACTACTCAAATACAATGTACTTAAGGAGAATAAAAAATTGTTACTCTGAAGCTGGTGTTCAGCAGTTCTAGAAGCTAGATGATACTGTGATTTCTTTACATTCTACTTGATAAAGACCCAGTGAACAATACCAAATGAGAGATAACTGGGAAATTATGCAACACATGGGAAGCCCCTTTATTTTAAGAATATCATCTCTACTGATATGTTTTAATTAATTTAAAGTTGAAGAAGAATATGAAAAAAGGACACAAAAAACAGAGATAAAATTTCAGGGTGGAATGTAGCAAAAGAGAAAAGAAATGGAAATAAAATTGTTGACAGTATGTTTTAGCATTTGAATTATACTATTTGAAAACAATGTGAAAATTTCAATTTGAAAAGTATATGGTTGCTGAGGAGAATTTGAGGAAGGTATTGGAATATAATGGAATATACTCATTCCAAGGGAATGAATTTTATCAGTCTTTCACACTTACTTTTCCAAACTGTCTACAGAAATTCTGTAGATTTCTGTGCATGTGGTATCATGGTGTGGGAGAACTCAGTCAAGGCTATTTCATGTTCTGTTATCAAGAGGGTGGGTGGAGATCTACATATAAAATGGTTTCCAGTGTCTTTATATCTATGTAGCTCAATACTAAATATTATTTTAGCAGTTGTTTTGCAAATCAAAATCTGGCATCCTGTTTGTAAGACCATACTCTAGACTTCATAACGTGGCTGTGGTTTCTCAGCAGCTGGCCAGGCTGCATGCTTTGTTCTGGCTATGGCCCTAGCAGGCAGCTGGAGCTGAGGAGATGCTCCTCCTGCCCCACCCTGACCATCAGTCCTGGTCCCATGCAGATGCCTCTGCCTGAGATCTAAATGAAAGCAGCTTTCCCTTACCTTTCTGACACCAGTGTAGTGCTTCATATTAAACTTCAGTGATTTTTTTGGGAGAAAAATAACTACTTCACCTTGACTCCTAGCAGATATTGGGTCAGTTCTAAAGAAATAATTTGATGCACAGGTACAGAGGATGAAGTTCCATCCTGCTTGCCTTTAGTGGTATCTTATTTCAGACTCCTCACAATGCTGCAGGACACTCTGTGGCTGTTTTGATCCATTCTTTTTCACCTGTGAATAAGTAATTGATATTTTCTATGGAGTCATACAATTGCAAAATATACATAAATGTCTGTGTGCCAAATATTCTATTTTTACATCTAAACAACAGCATTTCTTCTTATTCTCTAACACGGCTTGTGTAAAACCTAATAATAGCTGATCCATTTTTCATTGAAAAAAACAATTCTGAACACAGAAAAGTATATACACAGCACAAAAGATTAAGCCTGTTCCAGCCAATGGTTTCATGGAGCACAGACCTCCACTCCAGGAATGCTGCGAAGCCTAAACATATACAATCAGGATCTCTGTTCTTTTGGGTTTTTTTTGAAGTATATGAAAAACATAGGGGTCTCACCTGTGTCTGACCTCACAGGCTACAGCTGAACGGGGTGCTGAACAGAAGCCAGGCTTCAGGGTAAAGATCCCACACAGCATTATTGCCATCAGATTCAAGCTGTTTTCACTGTGTTTGCTTTTTATGCAGAAGAGAGAATTGAGGGGAGTACAGAATCTAGCTTTTTTGCTCTAGTGCAAAGAAGTCACCTATTCTTCTCATTTTATCCCTCTTATTCCTTAACATATCAACCCCAATTCTCACATCACATTGAATTGTACCTCATTAGTGCAAGGAGAAAAAAGAGAAGGAACTGCAGATGATAGATGTTAATCTTGTCATTTATTATTAGTAGAAGGTGCTCTGATATCTTATTAATGAGTGGGGTGCAAGAATCGTATGTAGAAAAGCTGCATTTTCAAGGTCTAGAGACTGGTGGTTTTGCAGTATTTTATTCCTCTGCTAAGTGATTAATGGAATAAATAGGAAATGTTGTCAAATAATCTCGTAGGCTTCCTTATATAATAGCACCAACTACAAATTTATTTACAGAAAGGAATTTAAGTATAACTATGAATTTTCTTCTTGCTACGCTTCCTTAAAGTAATTTCTACAGGAATTGTAGATGCAATATTCACAAACTGATACCCTTGCAAAAATGAATATTTGGGTGCATTCTTTAGAGTGAAAATGAGGAATATTCCCAGAGAAGCTGCCAGCTATCATTGAAACCACCCACATGCTGTAAGCATGCTACTAGTATTTTTTTTTCTTCAAACTAATTAACACATTAGTAAAGAAGTAGTTATTTTCACCTATTCACTTACCTGGCCTTTTTTTATTATTAATTTATTTATTTATTTACACAATTTAAATCAGAAGGTTGAAGAAATTCTTCACTGAAAGGTTTTTATGTGTGGAATGATCATCATGGAATGGGACCATTCTCTGTAAGAAGGGATGAATTCTTCCCAGAGCTGAATTTACTGAGGAAACAAAGACTATTATGTGATTTTTTAATATTGCTGAGCCTTTCTATTTCAGTGTTGCCTTCTCACCATGGTTTTAGATGTTCCTTCATAAAATGTTATAGCAAATATTGTTTCATCAGAGATGTCATGAGGCTGAATTTCTTTGTCTAAACAGCACAAACTTACTGCAGACAGTTCATTTTACCACTGGCCCTTCTCTGGAAAATACTATTCATAAAAAAAATATTTTGACTACTACTTAGTATCTCTGTGGTAAAGCATTGCAAGTTTTTGTGGTCCCCTCACCACCTCTGGGTGGATTTCTGTGAGAATACACCACATCCTTTTGGCTGCTTTTGAGGGCCTAGAAAAGCTGTGGATGCCCCTTCCCTGGTAGTGTTCAAGATCAGGCTGGATGGGGCTCTGAGCAACCTGCTCTAGTGGGAAGTGTTCCTGCCTATGGCAGGGGTCTTGAAACTAGTTGATCATTGAGGTGCCTTCCAGCTCTAACAATTCCATGTTTCTATGATTCAGTTTCCATATTCCATTTACTTATTGAGAACAGTTGCTGCATTCTGCTGTGGATAGATAGAAAGGGGGGAAAAGCAGATAAAACTCTCACCGTGTCAGACAATGCTGTGTATCTAAAAGTCTCAATAGCAAAGTTATTATCCATAATCTGGATAGATACGAGTAAGAAAACCAGAGGTGTCTTCTTCAAATGGATGTTCAGGCAATTCCCTTCACTGCAAGTTCTCCCCAACCTGTGCACTGTCTGAAGTGGGAAGGCTGCAGCTATTCTCACCAGCCTGGAGAAAAGAAAACAAAATGTATGTCCCCAAGACAGTGTGTGCTTCACAAGCTTCAAGAGGTATGGCTGAGGTTGTATTCCCAACCTGCTTGACAGTGATATGCTCTCCAGCACTGCACCCTTCAAACACTAATGAACAGATCTTTACAAACCCTTTGGAAGGCAGGGAATCATTATCTCCCTTTTACAGCTGGAGAACTGAGGCACAGCATGATGTGAGTGATTTGCCGACTGGAAATCTGTAGCAGAGTCAGAAACTGAACCCAGACCTTTCAAATTGCAGAGCATGCAGTTCCAGTCTGATTTGCTAGGAAATTTATCAGGCATTGTGCCTCTGGTAACCTCCTAGTGCTCCTGCTATAGTTCACTGCCTCAAAGGCATGACTGGATCCTGCATTGCTGCAGTCATTTCATTCAGAGAAAACTCTGTTTTCATGGTGTTTGCATCACTAATATAATGAACTACAATTCTTTCCCCAAATAGATAACATTGCAGTCAGGCTTCTTTCAGAAGTGACTTGTTAGTTAGCAAGCCGTCACTTGGTACTGTTGAGCAGTACGGCTCAGTTTCAGAGCTGTTTGTCACCGAGGTTATATGAATACATACTTACATGGGTATTATAAGTTGGGTGATATTTCTAAATGTTACTGAAAGCTCTGCCACTCAGGTTTTGCAATCTATTCAATGAATTTAATAATCCATGTAACTACACTGAACTACACCAGTTCAGTGACTACAAACTACTAATCCTGTTATGTTAATTCTCATTACGTGAGAAGCACCAATCATATTTTTACACACAGCCCTCAAGGTTCTGTAAGAAAAAAAATAATGAAGGAATACTATGATAATGACCAAACTAATGACTCATTATTTATTGTTAGCATCCATTTGTAAGACTGCATAGTTAAGTGTTGTCCTGATTCAGGCATATTAAAAAAAAAGCTCTTAGCCTTTTTTCAGGAAAGAATTTTATTCCTAGAAGAGGATAAAATGAACAGTTACCAAAGAATTTTTAAAGTTTTAAAGACACAGGGGAGGACGAGATGTCTGAAAACAAGTCAGCAGGATTCACCAGGGCAATGCTTAACACTACTTAATAGAAAATATTGATCCAAAGGTTTGTTCATCAGAAAAGATCATTAAAAACTGGTTGCAATGAGATGAAACAGTGGGAACTCAAGTTTAGAGGTCAGGGACATATGTTGTGCCAATGGGTCACAAAATAATATAAATAAGATGAGATGAAAGACATTACAAATAACAGCAGCTCTTGATCATTCCTTAAGTAAGTGAGGAAGCTTTTGTGCAGCTGTCTGGGCCTGAATACTGGCAAATTCAGGTTAAATTATTTCATGCCTTTGTGCTGACTTCATAAAGTAGAAGAATGACTTTGCACTTCTATAAATGGTACTTTATCAGAACACCCAACATGAGTGTGGGTGTCAGCTCTTGCCCTTCCTGCCCTGGGAAGGGGTTTGAGCACTGTCTCAGAGCCTGCAGCATTTCTGTCCTGGGCAGAGGGGTGTTATCAGTCTTCCTTTCTGCTTTCACATAAACAAGCATGAAATATTATTTATAATGTAATATATAAGGAACTCTAAGTACATGTGTCTGCATAAGTGTGTTTTTATGTGTTTATACATGTAAGTTGGGGGATTTTTACATATTCTAATATGTATATATAGGTATATTGTCTGCATATTTGTGCATGCATGTACAAAGACATGTATATATGTATACATACATATACGCACACACCTCCCATCTAAAAATACTTGCTGAAGTACGAAACAAAATTGTATTCACTATGGTCCTACTCATCAGGCTGAAATTTCTCCTTTTACACTATAAACTCACCATGTGGTCTATTCAAAGTGGAGGAGTTCCAACAGAGAGGACCACAGAGGTTGATTAGAACAGACTTTAAGATATTTAATTCATGACAGAATATTTTGGTACCTAGGTTTCTCAGACATAATGTGACTGTTTAAACTATTCAGTCAAAGAAAACTATAACTGCTGGTCATAACTTCTAGTCATAGCTAGAAGGCTGGTAAACCAAGACCCATTTTATTTGCTTTCATTTTTTGGCATTTTTAGGAAAATATTCCTTTTCAAGTTAAATAGAATACTTCATATTTAATGAAGTGCCATATTTCATTGTTTTTCTTCAAAAAGAAATTACCAAAATATCATTTGACTGGATTGCTGTTTGGGACTTTTTTTAAAAGCTGTTTTGATTTTTACAGTGGAAATGAAAAATCTGTATTTTCACAGGCCTGCAGGTAATTGTAGAAAATGGGCCAGTGCCAGCAATGACAAAGTAAGACCACTCCACTCACTAATAAAATTGGGAAACCTGATAAAAAAGGGTAGTAATCTATGACATTGAACAGGAAGACTCCTTAAGTAAAAGAGAGAGCAATCAATCCAGTACAAGTAGAAGAAACATTGCCTGCCATTTGTTTGGGAGGTCAGTGAAAGGATTGACTAAATTAATAGAAAGCGGAAGTTCAGTGAGTCAGACAGCAGCAGGACTGCAGATGGGGCATTCTTAGTGGGAGCAATATAAACCAAAGGTCACTCGGGAAAAGTAAAAACTGGGGCATCTCGGGCTGTAAGAAATCATCTCTGAATAGGGTGCTAAAAGATAAAGCTACTTCAGGCAAAGCTGAGCCTGTTTTACGTAAGGTCTCTAACGACCTTCTGGCTACATAGTCTGAACAACATCTCTGAAAAATAGTCTATAGCATTGGTGTCCAAAAATATTTTTCGCCAGAACTCTGTGATAATAAACATGACATTTAAACAGAAAAATAGCAAATGTAGAGGCATATTCCCTCCTTCTAAATAAGAAATCCAGGGAGGATTTGTTATTCATGGAAATAGTTGCAGCTATGGCAGAGCTACCACAAGAGGAAGATACCATTAATTTGTACATAACATTTTCTAACTTCATTTTCATTTAATTCAAAAGCGTGTTAGAAAATTTACCAAGAAAACATTGAGACTTAGCACATAGGCTGTAGAAAAGAGAAAGTAGTATGGGAATGGCAGACAGCCCTGTCAACTTTGGACTTTACATCCCCAACTGAACAAAAGCACCTAACACCTAGGTGCTAGTACCCCACTCAGTGCAATGTCTGAGATCTGTAGAACTAGATGCTATATTTGTGCCTGGGTACCAACAGAGACCATGCAGGCGCAAATCATACTGAGACCACAGAGCTGCTGGAAATTACTCCTTCACAGAAACTGAAGGCACCAAAGGCCTAAGCAAAGTTGATGAGCTTGGGGTGGTGAGCTGTAAACATACTTCACTTGAGATTCAGGTCGGTGACTCTGCATCGTTATAGGACTCACTTGTGAAGTGTAGTGGATATGTCTGCAGTTTTGCTGCCAGTGTGCATTAAGCATTGCTGCCTCACAGCCTGCTGGTCCCTCAGGCTCCTCACCCCACTTGGGAAAGGGAAGGCAGGTATGCACAAAGAAGGGTCTCTTTGTGGTCAGCAAGCTAAGCAGCACCTATTGAGCTTTCATTTAACTGTCAGCTTCTTAGGTACTTACTGTATGTATTGTGGACTTCAGTACTCTTGAAGGCATGTCTACATTGGCATTTTAGTTCAGGGATATGGTTTTGAGGCAAATTTCTTCATCATTCCTTCAGGATATCATATGGAATTGCTGCCATTATTAGTACAATGGCTGTTCCTTGGACATTATTTTGTGTAATCACGGAATTGTCAGTTGGAAGGGACCTCTAGAGACCATCTAGTCCAACTCCCTGGATAAAGCAGGATTGCCTAGAGCATATTACTCATGAATTTTCTTCATAGAAGATTACAACCTCAAGGCTTTGAGCTACCACAATGAGACCTGTGCTGTCACAGATATCTTGTCAAGTAATGTCATTTACAAAGCTCCTTCTCAAATACATTAAAATTTTTGTTTATCTATTGCTAGAAAGCTTTCCAAGAATTTATTTTGGTGATCAGAAATTCCACTTTTTGTGATCAGTTCATGCTGACTCGTTCCAGTGTTATCTTTTAATTTATACAGTTCTTTTGTCCAGTGTTCAGAGACAACTTTCTGCTCAGTGCAAGAGGCTCTTGCTTACACTTGTTGCTGTGCCAACCAGGGTCAGGTGACTTCATTGTTTACCTCATGGAGAGGTTGCACATTCACGTGATACAAACTGACCAAGAAGGTATTCCATCCTATCTGCCACGCTCAGTATAAAAGCTAAGGAATCAAACAGTTTAGATTAGGAAGTGCCTTTGAAGAGGAGCCAATGAAGAGAAACATGTCAGTTTTTCTGCCTTGGATCCTCATCACTGTGTTCCAGAATCCAGTTACTATTTATCTATAAGATGAGTCGGAACTTTCCCAGTGCCTGTGGTGACACCTCCCTGTAAGCTCACCTCCCTGTGAGCTTTATATGGTTTTGTAAATCTATTTTTATATATTGTATCCATGTCATTATTTCCTTTTTTTATTATTAATATTTCATTAGGTTTTTTTTTTCTAAACTCATACATCTTTTTCTCTCCCTGTTCTTGGAGTGAGAATCATGACATCCAGCTTGGTTGTCCAGGAGTACTGTCCCTGTTAGATTTAATTTAATTATTCTAAACAACCATTAAGCCTCTAAATTTCTATATGTACCTTGGTTATATCTATAATTATACCTTCTTCCATGACAGTGTATCCACTCTAATGATCCATCAGAACATTTCTGCACTGGTACAAATTTTAAATATTGTTTCTGTGGCAAAGATGGAAAGAACATAGTGTAAAAACAGCCATACTTGTTCAGACCATCTAATGTGTTATCCTGCCTCCAGTTGTGGCTATCAGTGGCCGACAAAGGAAAACTAGGAAACACATTTTTAAAGTGGATCCTTTCCTCAACTTAGCCAAGGTGATTTCTTGAGCGAGTCACCTGTTTCCCACTTGATAACGCTAAATATGTCTCATCTAAGCACTATATAAGCTGGTTGTCTCTTCCCTAAAATACTGAGTTTGAGTTCTCCCTATATATATCTATCACTGTATCATTACTTAGAAGCATATTTCAAAGAAAAATACATGGTGCTTAACATAATTTTAAGCAAAGATTTTACACCATTTACACTTACACCAAAGCTTTTACATAATTTCAAAACAATTTCACACAACATTTTAGCCCAAAGTACTTCAAAAAGATTACAAAGCTTTGTTGTCGCTTCACTTTTCTCTTCCACTTTATGAGTGTAAAAAGTAGCATGTAAAGTGTCCTGCTTACAAAAGATCAGTGCAAAATGAAATGTCTTCATGTATAAATAAATATCTTCCTAAAAGTGCAAGGCTTATTTCATATGTTTATCTTATTTATCTCTCTGACCTTATCATTGATATTTTAGGATATGTTCACTTGTTAGTTACACCCATGGAATGAAGATGTAGACAAATGGAGAAAGAACAGTTTTCTTTGCTCAGCAGGTTCCTAGCAACGGTCTAACATGCCAAGACTTTATCCTGCTCAAATTGTTCTCTAACCTATTTTTACATAGTTGTTTAAAATTATTCTAGCAGTATGTGGGTTTGCCACAGAATATTTGTTTACAATTTTTTCCCTTTTTATACTGGAGCCTGCATGCACTCTAACACCCTTGTAGCATCCAAAGTACTTAAAGCTTCTTGGTGTCTATATAAATGAAAAGGGCATAGCAGAGAAAAATAATTGCAACTTTGTTCTCGCTTACACCTTTTAAAATCCCTGTTGTTCTTATATGTCCATTGTGGAGACAATTGACACTAGCTAACTGCAATATGTGAATGTGGAGTAAACTCTATTTTAATAATCTTAAAATCTCTGCAGCTCTTATGACTTCTGGAAGCAAAAATGGTTGTAATGTTGAGGTCGTATGATGCCTTAAGCAGAAAAGGCCTTAGGAATTGGGGTAGATTTTGCTCTATAGGCTTTAGAGATGCAATTTAAATTACTTCAAATCTATTTGTATTTTGTTGTGCCAAATAATACATTTGTTTTTTTTTATAAAGAGCAGGCAGTTTGATTTGCTTAGTCTGCCAATAGCAAGTACAAATAATATTACTATATTTTAGAGTCATGATCTTCCTCTATGTTGAACTATAACTAGTGATGTGTCTTTACAGATAGAGGGCTCTTTGTCAGGCAGAAGATTCACAGTCCTTGAAAGCTGCCAGTGTCACCCTTTGTGAGACAGCCTTTTCACTCATAATACAGAGGATCCTAGCATCACACCC
This sequence comes from Nycticryphes semicollaris, assembly GCA_013400055.1. NCBI lineage: Eukaryota > Metazoa > Chordata > Aves > Charadriiformes > Rostratulidae > Nycticryphes > Nycticryphes semicollaris. The sequence goes on along the minus strand of VXBJ01005870.1, from coordinate 1,038,320 downwards.
AGTAAAGCAGATGCTCACAGATGATTTTTAACTATCCCCATGACAGTAGTGGGCGCTTTCTGTCTTGAAGTAGGAATTCCCTTGCTCCATACTGTTGTTGTCACCATATGTGAATAAAAATCCGGTCTGAACAAATCATGGAGAGAGGGGGTCAGTGTGGTTCTCTTGGAGACATTCATGAACCTGTAAAGGAGGGAAGTTAGCAGAATAATTTTTAAAATCAGAAAGATAGTTACACTGCTATTATCCAAAATCTAAGGATTCCTTTCTTAAAAATCAATATTCAATGTGCTTACTAGGTGCTATCAGTGGTAATAGGGAAATACTAATTTTTGATCTAAGTTTGTCATCCAGGTAAAAGAAGTGTGTGAGGTATCAGCTGAGTGTTTCCTCAACATCCATGATAAACTGGAGTGTTGGAAAAAGAAAAGCAATATATAAACAAAATACATAAAAATGCACCTCTTTTGAAACTAAAACCAATAAGCTTTCCCATCTGTTTTTGATGTCTAAGATGAAATGGTAGTCATTCCTTGAATTCAAAGAGCACATCCAAAACCCAAGGGCTATAATTCTAATTAATTCAAGCACTGTTTCTGTGCTTGCTGCTTCTTAGCTACCACTGCTAAGTTATGTGCATTTTAAATGAATATTTCTTTTTCTGAACTGTTTGGCATAATGTAGTATTCAATAGCTATTAGTGACTTTACTTGATATGAGATGGCTGAATAAGGTAGTAGCCTTCGCAAAGCGCATCTTGATAGATGAAAAAGGGTAAAAAAAGTTGCTAGAAATCTTTGCTATCAAAGGAATGGTATTTCTAGATTTAATTCTATTTGAGAGATTAAAGGAAGAATCCAGTATAAAGTACTTATATGAATACCACCTGAAGTTGTCTTAATATTAATGCTATCTTGCTATCAGTGTTTCTCATGTGATTAAAAGTTGCAAAATCAGGCTACAAATCAAGAAAAGGATAAAAAAAAAAAAGTCAAAATGATCTAGACATTCTGTCCTCCTACTCAACTTCTGCTAACTGATGCCATTCAGAAACGACTAAAAAATTCCTTATCTTCCATGAAGGATGACAGAAAGGGAATGAGCTTACTTGCAAAAGACAATTGTGAATAAATAACTAGAATCAGCACAGTCGTTAGGGAACTGGTTGTTTCACCTACATCAGTTCTACAGCCTCCAGTACCAAACAGCTACTGGGCTGACCACAATTAGTAAAGTTAGTAATTTAAAGTTACATTTAAATTTGCCAAATTAACACCATCTATTGCCTTCTAGGTTCAAAGATCCTGTTTTACTCGTGCATTCATGCATTTTTATAAGCCTTGTTGCTGATGCTAATATTTGATACATATACATAAGTGTATGATTCAGTTGAAGCTACAGTTCTAGGCTTGGCATAAGACTGAGTTCAGCTCTGAGTTCACAGAGAATTTTTTTGTCATGTCAATATCTGAATGAAAATTCAGTAGGCATAAGGGCAAATTCAAATGTAGTATGAGATTGTCTATCCTATCAACCATTAATATTTTCCTTCAAGAATAGTTTCAGACTATTTTTAATAAGGCTATCTGCAATTCTGAAGTTTCTTGGTTTAACAGATTATCAGCTGTTCAGAATTTACAGGGTTTTTTTTTACTATTGAAGATCTGTCTTAACTTTGGCAAAGTGTCTAGCCCAGTGGTCAATTTGAAGAATATTACATGACAATATGTGTATCACCTGACAAGAAATCTCAGCCACATTTAAATGACATCGGATACAGTGAGCAATCCAGGCACAAATGTTCTTGTTGTTCTCAACACATCTTTAAGAACCACTGACAATCTGCTTTATTTACATATGACATTTCTTTAATGTATCTTTCATTCTCTTGATTGTCTGGCAGTTACTTGTGCTTGATTTATGATATTTTGCATATATTAAGTACTGAAAAAATAATTTGTATAATACTTCTTTTTGAAAGCTTCTGTGTCAAAACTATGGGAGTATTCATCACATTTTCAACAGTGTGCTCATTGTGGATGTCATTCAAAATGACAAAACGGCTATTTAGTTTTGCTCCAGTGTTTCTTCCTATAGACTGTGTGGAAAGACGAGATTCTGCACAGAAATCAAGCAAGTACAAATATCTGTCCTATGTGTGTGCATTACTTTACCCAGCTAAGTAAAATGATTACTAATGTGCAAAAACAAGTGGTCGAAAGTTAAGAAAATCAGGTTTAAGAATGCATGTTTAATTTTAAATGATTTTTTTTCTCTTGTAATGAAGTCATTTATTACAGTATCACACAATGTGTGAGACTTGATTTGCACTGCCACCCACAAGAGGACGAGTGCAAAATCATTTTAAAAGTTATTGAAAGTTCTGGTTAGCTTTATGAGATAAATTAAGCAGAAATGTAAGCTATAACTAAATTTAGCGATCTAGATCCTCACTGAAGTACTTAAGTATTCTAATTTTCATACTGACAGGGCATTTACTCTATAAATCATAACAAAATATGCATTTTTCTCTCAAATTTTAGTATTTGTCAAGCTTATCGAGTCATTGGAAGTGCAGTCAGAAAGACAGACAAATAGAGCATCCAGTCTGGAAAAAAAACAGCTCCTGCATCACTTTTTCTGTTTTCATATATGTAGGAGGTATAATGAGAAGACATACAGGAGAAAGACGGGAGAACTGAATAAATTTTTATTTTACTGGTATTAGCTATCAAATGGTCTGTCATACTCTGATCTCTACTAATTGCTAGATTTAGTATCTGAAGGTGCAGTAAAGGCTAAGATAAATGAGTTGAGCCCTTATGCTTTTCTGAAATATGGAGCAATCAGGACAGTATTAGCCATAAGTGAGTCGAAAAAATCACAAAATGCAAGGTCATGGTTTTCCCACCTGTTGTCAGCATTGAAGCAGAAGTCTGGGAGCAGGATTTGTTTGCTATTTACAAACTTGAAAACATTATTAAAGTATATTTCAGCTGTGTTGAGACCCTGAAACACTGGGTCTGTGAAGCAAGTATTTGGTGAGTGATAAATCAAGTAATTACAAACTGTTACCTAGAAGGAATCAAGCACAGAAATATATATTAATATGAGCCAATACCACTGCACTCTGTCATACATACCTGTTAGACATGGGACGTGTTAGCTTTTCCCTGAATGAAAATCAATGCTGTCTTTTGTTTGTATTCACATTGGGTTTGTTCTAAAAAGGAATTTAATCACGTGAATATGCACATGCAAGAAGGCAAGGTTTTAGGACTGTTTTTGCATGTTTTTGTGTTTGCTGCGCTGACAGCATTTTCACCCAAAGTGCTTGACAAGTTTTACAGAAGATTTCTGAATACAAAAGATTTGGCTCTACTCACAGATTTTTATTTCTGATAAGTTTCAAGCAAATATTTTAGACAATTTGAAGTGCTCTGAAAAAAATCTCTTTTCTTAAGCCTTCATTTTTTCTGAGCAATACTTGACTTGCAAAACCAAATGACAGAGTACTTTGGAATAATTCCAGAGTGTGGAGTGAATTAATTTTAGATATGAACATAAATGAAAGAAAACACAGGACAAGTTACTGGAAGTAACAGAATAACAGGAAAACACTAAAGAATAGTGAGTGTTTTGCTTCAGAAGCAGTTCTCTTTTGATTTAATGCATTAAGCAAACAAATATTTAATGGTGTAATGTATTAAGCAAACTCATGCAATGAGAAACATCCAGGACCACAGGAAGGATGTGTTTGCAAGTTTCATTAATTGCATCACACTAACTGTAGTTTTATCATCTAGTACTTAAAACTGTCTAAAACCATATGTCCTAACTTTCTTGGACCTCAATTTATTTACATATGTATTCAGAAGATATGCTTGTCTACTTCTAGGGCATTGCAAGTTTAATTGATGTTTGTGAACTATGGACCCCTCCACTTGGAAATCTTCCTATTAAAGCCGTGAAAAGTATTTTCTCCTAATTACATTACTATGCTGATTCTGTCTTGATCCTGTGCCGCTGGAATGAGAAGACTGAGTCGACTCTCTGCACATGGATTTGTACTGTGATCACCATCCGTGTCATGTGGAGAGAAGTTCAAGGAAGGGTTATTGCTAAACTTCTACCACATCTTCAACCTGCCCGAGTTTTGTCTTTTACTTTCATTTTCTAGAGTTGGAATTGAGCTTCACTGAATTTATCATTTTTCAATGCTGTGTCTAATACTTCTCAGTAATAATAATGTGTACATAAGTATCTATGTAAAAGCTTAACACTTTAGAATGTTGGAGAATGTCTGCCTCCAACATGGACTCCATCACTTTTGGTCCTGTTGACCCCTGAGCTGCACAGCTCTCCCAGCCTGGCAGAGGCACACAGCAGCTCCTGCACCTTTTCTGCCTTGGACTGATCTACCTTCCCCAGCCTCACAGCTCCTTTCGCCAAGCATGTTATCTGGGGCTTTTTTGTGTTTCCTCAGCTTGTCTGCCTTTCCTTTCTGCCACATTTCTTTTCCTTTTCTTTCTCTCTTGCCACAGCCCTAGAAATGTCAGAACTGTTCTTTCACCTTCCAGTTTGCCTCAGAAACTAAGATTCTCTCCTAATTTCTTTCGTCCCCTCATGTATTTTCCCTCTTTGTCTTCTTACTAACTTCTCCGTGTAGGGATGCATTAATGGGCACACCAGGCTCTAAATATAAAACGGGAGAAAACTACACTGTGATAATCTCTCACAGACTAGCGGGTTACATATGAGAAACAAGGAAACCAACTGGCACATGTTTAGAAAACTGACATGTATTTCCCTCATTCATTAACATTCATAACAGGTAAATTTTTCACTCTGAAAGTCTTGCTCCAAGGGCTGTTTCATGTAGTCATAGATTTTATAAATGAGAACGGCTTCCCCTTGCACAGATTAACCCATTCATGCATCCCTGCACTGCACCCCTTCTGGTCTTTACCTCATCGCAGGTTATTTTTCACCCTCTTTAATAACACATATCAGCACAGCTCTAGCTTTTTTTTGACTCTCATCCCATCTTTTATCTCTCACCTGTAAATTTACTCTAGTTACCTTTGCCTGCGGTCCTTATTTTCCGGTTCCATTTTAGGTTTTTTCCAATACAGTTCAAACTCATCAAAAGTATTATTTTTTATTAAAATCAGTGTGCATTCCTCTTACCAAGCCACAGAACCTCTTCAGCTTCATCCATCTGGACCTGATAGCTGTCTTAGTACCATCAGAAATACTCTTTCTTTAAATGTTTTTCTCTGTTGATGCCCCTGACACCATCTTCTGGTTTTCATTCCTTTCTCTCTCCAGCCATTTCTTTGGCATAGCATTTAGAAATCCTCCTCTGCCTTGTTGTCATTGACAGCTGCTGGTTCTCCATCTCTTCTAGTTCTAAATTTCACTTCTTGGTAATGTTCAACCACCAAAAATAAAATAAAATAAAGCCCTCATTTGATCTCTGACATATGATCTTGGATTTTTATCTATTGCCTTAAACTCATCACTGCAAAAACTGCGAGACTTCCTTTTCAGAGTGGTAATTTATTTGAACAATTTAAATTAAACAGTTAAGAAAATCAAACAGTTTTTATCTTGTTGCAACACATACTGATGACTGCTGGTAGAAAGAAGAGATGGAAAAGTAATCAGCTGAATATACTGGGCAGAATATTTTGAACTTATGGGTGATTTCAAGCCTTGTATCTCATGGGGGGCTGTGGCAGATGAATCTTGTGAATTTAGGCAGGCCAATTTAGGAGGTTGTTGTCCCATCTGTCCACCCTACCTTGCTGCCAAGCACCACTGCCATAACAGTGGCAAAAAAAAAATAAAATGAAAAAGTGTTCCCTGTTGATGTGTGATCTTTAAATACCAGCAAGTTTAGCATTGCAGCAGCACTTCAGGCTGAACCGCAGTGAGCAAGGCACACAAACACACCTGCTCCTGCCTTCCTTTCCAAAATTTTCCTAACCAGTGGTGAGGAAAAAGGTGGGTTACTGAGAGAAGTGGGGTTTTTTTCAGCCAGCATAGCTGTTTTCTATGAGTCAAAATGTCACTATTTCTTTCTTTTGCATCCTTCTCTGCTGCCCTCAAAGCATCAGTGTGCTGCCTGGGTCAGTGCTGGGCAAAAGCAGCATGAAAAAGGAGCCCACACATATAGTTTCACAGAATTGTTCACAGCCTGCTGTCCACCAAGGGAAGGAAAAAATCTCTACTTAAATACCTCATTTAGTGAGACACAGCACTTTGAGTCTATTCTGTGTTCTCTGACCCGAGACGACCCAGGCGAAGCTGCACCCTGGCTGAGTCACGGTGAGCAGCATGTTCTGCTGTCAGCCTTTCCAGCACAAGCAAATACACGATGCAGTCACCAGAAGACTAATAGTACATAAACTAATTATCTAAGTTGTATTTTTTACACAGCTTAAAAACGGTAATGACTTGTACACAGCGCTAATTAAACCTAATTTCTTTATGTGTTTGCAGTCATTAACGCTCATTGCTGAGGAATCCATTATTTATCTATTGCAATAGTTCTGTTCTTGGCACAGAGTAGCACCAGATGAAAGGTTAATTTTTGCATGTTTAAAGTTCAGTGAGGGGAATGTAAGCATGGAAATGTGTTTTACCAGTAAGACAGCAAAGCAATGGCAAATTCTGCTGCATGGCAATGTCCTTTACTGTTTTGACTAATAGGAATTAATCATTTCATGGGATGAAATCCATTGTTTGAGTCATTCTTGTCAAATTATGTGATAAAAGCCCATCTGCACACCCACAAAGGAGAACAGAGGTGCAACTGTTGAAAAGACCCTGGACTCTTATGTTAAAGATTTTGGTATGGAGTGAGGTCCTCCCAGAAGCAATTGTTGAGCTTTGTCTGTTCTGTTGCCACTAACTGTTCACTGCATAATTGCCTCTGGAGGTTATCCCTGGCTCAAGAGGTAATTAACTATCTCTTAGGAGTGAAACAGTTTCCACTCAAGATTTTGTCTCCAAACATATTCATCTCAAATTCCAAGCTTGGCATACCTTCTAGCATCACCAGTCACTCAAGCCACAGAAGGAGAAACTAACAAATTACTCTGGCACAATTAAGACAAACTTGTGGTTTGGCTGAGCTTGGTAGAAGTATCTTGTGCCCCTTGAGTACTGATGAGAGATGAAGGCTTCCTAGACAAGGATGCAAGAGCCTGACACAGACCTTGCTTTGGGTTCTGTATCTCCTAGAAGACACACAGGTTGATCCCTTGGAAGCCTTTGGATTGGGGCTTCCAAGAGAGTGTGAAGATTGATCACAGCTGCTTTTAGACATTTGTTAACCGGTGGAATAAACCAATCACCTGACATGTGAGAAGTGAAGTGTCAAGAATAGTAAATGAAGGTATCTGATAAATGATGTGTTGGAAGAAGCAAGCCACTCCCGCAGAGAACAAGGCAAGTAATGTGGCTGAAAAGGGGATTGTTGAGTTGGTGTTCATTTTGAACAATGTTTGTATTTGCTTTCTCCAAGCATGTGTCATTTTGAGAAATCAAAGTGTTCTGTTTATTCTCCGTGTTCCCCTTTGGTCCATTTTTGTTGCATCACACGGTATTATGCACTTAATGCAGAGCTCCTCAAACAAGTCATGCAGTTCAAATTATTAATTTGGAAGTGGAAAATAAACACTGAAGTGTTTGCTACGATTGCTAGAAA
>VXBJ01005870.1:933023-1030586 GCA_013400055.1 Nycticryphes semicollaris | reverse complement strand
AAAGAAAAGAAAAAACAACCAAAACCTTTTCAGTTATGTTTTTGCTTTTTTACTTTTTTCTACTTAGGAAAATGAGGTGCCAATAAAGGGAAAGCATTTTGGAGTTCAAGAGCTTATTAATAAATTATGGAAGAGAATATTTAAACTACAATTGCATTTCCCATGTAATCCAGTGGTGTTTGTATTAAACAGATTATTATCACTATACATGCATACAACCCACTGCATTTGATTTTTAGTGAGAGAACTCTAATATGCTAAAAACAAGGTTATGAAGAGCCAGACCAGCTGTTTTGCATAACGAATGCTTGGCAGCCATTTTACTTACATATAATCTTATGTGTGAAGCATTGAAAATATTACAAGGGATTTTTTATACCTCATTCTGCTAGAAACAAGCAATATAAAATACAAAAGCATTAGTAAAAGACACAAGAATTAAAATGATCAGCCAAGCTGTCATGCTACGGCTACTATCATGTTGGGATACACAAGATACGACATGTCAGCTTTGATTCCTTTCAGATATCAAATTGTCTGGTTTTAAGAATCAATTTTTATGCTCTGTATTTATGAAAGATAAAATGTTTTGACACATTACAATTATTTTTTTTCCTCACAAAATATCTTGATTACTCCTTTCACCTTTACCTAGAAATTGCTGAATACCACTACATTATTTCTGTGTGACGGGATTATTGGTACATGGCAAAGACCTTAAATGGTAGATGGAAGTCTGGTGTATAACATAGCTACACTTGAGTCCAGAATCAATATTTGTAGTGATTGTATTTTTCCTCAATTAAGTCAGATAAGAAGAGACAATTTTGGTGACTTTTTCTACTTGGACTTGTTATCCTGAGATTTAAATGTCTGTAAAGATGGAAACCAAGCAAAATTCTCATTACTCACTACTGCTATCCAAAGTTTTGGAGCTTTTTCAACTATTATTAATGTTCCAATTATACTAGAAAAAAAAAAAGAAAGAGCAATATGAGTTGGTGAACTTCCTTAAATATTGATAACAATAAATTAGATTATTCTTTAAAATAAATAAACTAAGGAATCTTTGAGAAAACTGCAACAAAGACCAACCACGGAAGATTGCAATCTGATATATATATAAATATCCCTGAATTCTGAATGAACTTGAATTTGGGTTGATTTTGCAAAAAGGTAACCATCAAAAAGCAAGACGCAAATGAAAAGCAACATTTTTTGAAAATGTTAGCAATTAATTCTGATGCAACTGATTTCCATTCTCATTCCAGATATATCAAAGAGCATCTTGGTTGCTTGAATTAGAAATCTTATATTTCAGTTTATACTATTTCCCGCAAAATATTAATGTAAATTAAAATTATTAAAAAAATATCCTAAAGCAAAATAAAACAATTTATTTGGAGTCAGGCAGAAGATACCTATTTTTACCTAAGGAGATGTTACTTACTTTTCTCTTCTCAAAGCCATGTCATTCAAATAAAAGTAATAATGTATTTCAAGCAATTTATTTTTTTTTCCAAAACCTGGTTCAGCTATCTAGCAGAAAAAAACAACCCACAAACCACCACAGTACATTCATCTCACAGTGACAGGCAGATGAAATTTAAAATGCTGTAGTAAAATCTCAATATTCTGATACACTACGGTAAAATATTCCCAGCAATTTAAGCATTAGAATAATCCATAATCACAACATGTATATCTGATATTGAACAGCTTGCTCCTTGTACTCTAGTAAAAATAAAAAAAAATTACAAGTATTGGAAAATGACTATTTTAACATTGCAGTAATGTATGGTATCAAACTTTTTGGTTTACTCTTGAGTTATTTGGAACAATTAATACTTTGTTGAGTTTCTGATTCTCAGTATCCTCATTACAGCCTACCACTTTAAAGAACCAACTACTGATCACCAGCTACTTTTTATTTCCATCATCTTATGAATGTGCCAGTTAGAAACCTATAAACTGTGCCAACAGATGTCTAAATATCTCAATGGGCAAATATTTTCAGACAATGTCATGTGTTAAATGGAAGGTATTATAGCTAATCCTGGTATCTTTGGAGTTCATCAAATTATTGTTTCTACATCTATGTAGAAAAGCCTTTAAGTATGGGGGAAATTTGTTGAAGACTTTAGTGTCATAGCAGGAGTGATACTGGACAGCTGGAGAAAGATGCAAATAGGGCATATCAAAGGGATATTTCCATTTAAGAGGGGCTTGGGATACCAGAGCAGGTGGAACTCCTGTTCATGAATGAGGAAGGAAAGATGCAGATTTAGTCCATTGACTACAGAAAAACCCACCATAATTTTTCTGATCTGTGCAAACTGTGACATCCTGCAGACATTGTGCTCTGTTGAGTGCCAAGCAGAAGGCTTTCAAACTTTCATTCAGACATTTATGAGTGAGATAAATTTCTCAACATATTTTGTCTTCTGTATTTTTGTGCAATTACCTTTTCTTAGTCAACAGCTATATACAATGCGAATAGATTTATGATTTTATGATGGGGAATAGGTATACTTTAGGTACTTGATAGGAAATAGGAGTCCCGTAAATAAAAAAAGTCAAGACTATGTAGCAAATTTAACATTGGAGTGGTCATAAGTATAAAAATTGTTAATTTTCTTCTGTGTTATTTAGGCCTGGTTATGTACGTGTTGTTCCACTATCTTTTTGCACAAGCAAATATACAGATGAAAGAAAATAAGTAAAATCCTTTGTAATTCAAGTAAAAAGCAGGTGAAAGTCTCTCTCTGCATCCCACCCACACATACCATTTGATCAGCTGTGCAGAAAGAGCGCTCATTTAAAAAAAATGAAATATTGGCAAGCTCTCTCCCCAGGCTTTACAACAATTGTAATGATCATTACCAGAAACATTTCAGGTGCATGATTCATGTGAAAGCATGAGGCAGCTCCCTGACTAGTACTGTTGAAAGAATGGGCAAATAGATTCATTTACTCTCACATATAATGGTATTTTTAGGCCTTTTTTTTTTTAAATTTAGGCAGCAACAAACAAATTAGTAGTTATTCTACAGAATAAGCATTAATATGTTGCTTAAAGAAAAAAGATTAATATTGTTGGCTGAACTTTTGTTCAGACAAAAAAGCTGCTGTTTTTTGATCAGTCTGTGCATAAAGTTACTCATATTATGGCAAAGAGAATGTTCTAGAGAGCTTTCTAAATTAGTTCTTGAGTCTTTATAGTTTCTAGAAACCACAAAAAAACAGTGCAGCTGCACAGTAGTATGTTATTGACTCATATCACCTACCTTCTACAACCCATTAAGCTACCCATCTTGTTTCCACTGACTCCTCTTGACTATTCTCTCTATTGCTTAAAGATAGATAATTGAAAGCAGTCGAAGATAGCAAAACTGAATACCATCTACACTTCTGCAGAGCTTTGAGGTAGTTGACAAAAACTGCTGACAAAAACAGTTTTGCAGGAGCAACAGAAAAATACAGCAAGCTAGTGGGTTTTTCCCTACAATCCCTGTGAAATCATCTTTGAATCTCAAACAAAAAAAAAAAAAAAAGAAAAATATGATGGATTGTTTTATTGCTTTCATACTCACTTTGAGAGCGTAAGGGCAAAACATAAGTATCCACATGAATTGAAGCCATAAAGCTTTAAAGAAACCCACTGTGAAATGCAGATAAATTGCCTTATTTGGCATACGTTTAAAAAATGTCTAACAAAAAGAAAATTGACAGGAAAAAAAAAAAAGAGAGATGCCTATATTTTTTTGAATATTCTTTTCTATTTTTGTTCCACTTTTTCCACTGTCTTAACCAGGTCTGTTTAAATTAAGCCACTGAGTAATCGCTTTATTGTCTTTGTTTTGCTGAGGTGACCAGGTAAACCAAGTGACTTTGTACCTCCCCAGCTGATGTATTCCCAAGATCTCTGGACCCTCACATGTTCATCTTACAGAAAAAATTCAGCACCTGCAAAGAATTATTCTCTCTAGGCTACAGCTAAAAACAAACTTGAAAGCATTGCTGACAGAAGGAGAGTTAAGTATGTCTGACCTTCATGCTGCATGTTGTGATGTCTAGTATTACTCAAGCATCAGACATGCTGCATCAGAAATGCTGTTTGTTCTATTAGCTTAAGATATTTTTATTAATCTTTGAATCTGAGATACAATAAGACCAAGTGCCGGGTGCTGCACTTGGGTCACAACAACCCTATGCAGTGCTACAGGCGTGGGGAAGAGTGGCTGGAGAACTGCCTGGCAGAAAAGGACCTGGGAGTGTTGGCCAACTGTCGGCTGAACATGAGCCAGCAGTGTGCCCAGGTGGCCAAGAACGCCAAAAACATCATGGTCTAGTCCAGGAACAATGTGGTGAGTAGGATTCAGGATGTGATGGTCCCCCTCTACTCAGAACTGGTGAGGCCCCATCTTGAGTACTGTGTCTAGTTTTGGGCCCCTTACCACAAAAAAGTCATTGAGGTGCTGGAGCAGGTCCAGAGAAGGGCAACCAAGTTGGTGAGGGGTCTGCAGAATAAGCCTTATGAGGAGAGTCTGAGGAAGCTGAGGTTGTTCAACCTAGAGAAAAGGAGGCTGAGAGGAGACCATATCGATCTCTACAACTACCTGAAAGGAGGCTGTGAAGAGGCAGGGCTTGATGTCTTCTTCCAAGTCACAAGCGATAGGACGAAAGGAAATGATCTCAAGTTGTGCCAGGGGAGGTTCAGATTGGATATCAGGAAAAAAATTTACACAGGAAGAGTTACTAAGTATTGAAATGGGCTGCCCAATGAGGTGGTTGAGGCACCACACCTGGAGGTATTCAAAAAATAGGTTGACATACTGCTTAGTAATATGGTTTAGTGATGAGATGTAGTTTTTTATCAGAATTAGGTTGATGGTTGGACTAGATGACCTTAAAGGCCTCTTCCAACCTAGACAATTCTATGATTCTATGATTCTTAAATCCATGCCAAATACTGAGTTGACTAAACATCATTTTCTTTAGGTAAAACTTTAGTTACTTTAAGATTCTTATTGTCCTTCAATTTCCTGACAGACCATCATATTGCTGTGGGACTAAATCTTGTTTCTGTCCTGTTGATTATAACATGGATTTAAACTACCTCCTGTATACATAAATAAGTCTTTTACTGCTCAAGTACACATTTGTAAGCATAGCAGTTAATTTAATGTCAAAAAGACTGGGTTTGACCCTGCCTGCTTTGTGTAAACTCTCTCCATCAGACATGCATGCGTTCTAAATAGCTCTGTATTAATGGAACCATTTATGCATTTCGACTTTTTGAAACAGTATAAAAGACTTAGATATCCTTGAAAGCTTTAACCTCAATATTGTTTTAATAATTTTTGGGTTTGCTTTTAGGCCTCTTATTCCTTGAATTGATTTTATTAATAAAGGGTCTAGCATGGACCCTTAGAACCAGGTAAGTATTGATAAAGTATCTTTTATTTCCAAAGCAGAACAGCAAATAATTAAGATCAGTATGACTGCATCAGTATGAAGAAGTCAGTCAATTTAAATCCCATGAAAGATAAAGTTTTACAGCATTCTAGTATAGACGAGCTCTGATTTTCATTGACTTTCAATGGGTGTGTACTGAACACTATTTGGAAATTATTTCTATAGAATCACATTCTGTCTGTGAAGAAGGAACACAAAGCATTCTGAGTAGGCTGGTAGAGATTCCAGGTCTTTTAACATCTTAAACTTGCATGTCTTTGCAGGAAAGCTTTGGGTCTGCTTATCTAACAGGAAGAGGTTTTGCTTCTGAAATTCAATTTCCAGGCTAACTTTTCTTCTAAAACACATTCCACTTCCTTTCTGAATTTATTTAGGAGAAAAAAGGTTTTTTTTATAGTGAAGCCATATTTTCAATTATCACTTATGAATCCATATACTTGTCACAAGCAGAAATATACTATATAATTATTTTTAAATACCATGCAATCATTGATATTAATAAAGTTTTATTACATTTCAAATATTTGGGCTTTGTCCTCTTGGCTACTATACCATACTGTGATTTCAAACTGAACTGTCATCATTTCATTAAGATTTGATTTTGCCTATTCTTTCTTCCCTTTCTTCTTGGGTTATTTATTAATCTATGTCCCAATATCTGTCTTCTTCAGGGATAATACAGGCATGGAATCACTGCTACAGTGGAGGTTGAAGCACGGGATCAAATTTAGCCCTTCAGCTGTCAAGAGTGTATTCCAGGTCAGGTCTAAATTAGATCTAAAACTTTTATTGTAAGTTACAATGAGAGCATTTATCTTTAAAAATAGCAGACCTTTTGACTGAATGTGTTTCAAATAAGCCATATTTTAGATACAAGACAGTGAGAAAGTATTTCTTTTCTTTTTAAAGACTTCCTAACGCCAAGTGTAACTTTTCTTTAGCAAGTATGATACAAAACATAGGGAAAAAAGGAACATATGATTAAATAAAAAAAAATAAAACACTCTCTCGTGCCACTTCCCTATGCTCTTGATGTAGTTATTTCATCAGTTCTGCACCTACCCAATCAAATTTTCACTTTGGCCATACCCCCCCAGTCCACTCTTGATAGCACTGGGGAAAACAACATCAAAAATCTTACAATAGTTCAGAGGTATGACATCTTCTGTGATTCAAAAAACCACAGGTTCAGAAGTGTCACAGATGGAAACTAGATCAGCCCTACAGACCTCTTCTTGTCTTATCCATGTGGCTTTTAGAGATCTCCTATTTTTATTTTCCATATGGGCACTTCTTATCTACAGAATATATCTCAAAGGTCTCTGAATGGAAAAGAAATTATTCAGTCTCATCCAGCTTGTAACATAAAAGCTGAAGAATGAACCTGTTCAGACGGAGATTTGCAAGGGCATGGCTTACTACTAGATAGCAAGTTCCAAATGTTTCATGGACCATGTTCTAAACCAACCATAACTGTCCACAACTTCAGTGAAGGCATTGTCTAGTCAAACAAAATTACATTAAAATCTGTTGTAATCATTTGCAAGAATACAACATTACTCTAGGCTGTAATTTCTTGCTGAGAAATCCAAAAAACAACATACCGTCTTCCAACCAGCAATTACAAATGAAAGCTCCAGCGTGAAAAAAAAGACTCATCGATTAGATAAGCTTTTCAATTAATGAGATGACATTTCTTTGAATAAATTAATTTCTAAATGTCAGTAGTATCTGTCAGTCAGACAGGTTGGTTGGTGAAATATTCATAGGAACTTTGCAGTAATCCTTTAACTCCGTTAAGACTTTGAATTTTCAGTAGGTCAGCTACTGCATTCAGATTTCCTTGTAGCAGTCACTGACTTCTTCCTGGAAGGAGCTACAAGAAATGCTAAAGAAATCATGCCATTGGTAAGGTTTCATTATTTGTGTTAAAGAATGCAAATTTTCAGTTTTTCCTAATACATTTAATCAATTTATTTCTACCTGTGGTTTAAGTGTGAACAAACACTTTGCAGACAGCTTATTAGTCATACTTTGACTTCTACATAAATTTACTCAAATATTCTCAGACAGGCTTATTTTGGACTATAAAATAATAGTTATTTAGATTAACATTAAATTTAGATTGTTATTAAAAAGAATATTAACAAAAAACAACTCCTAATATTAATATTCATATTTTGTGATAGATATTATAACTCCACAGAAAGCTATATACCATCCTGCTAGAACTCAAATGATTTTATTATAAATCATTAGCTATTCAATTAGCTACTCACCATTCATTAACATTAG
Organism: Nycticryphes semicollaris; assembly: GCA_013400055.1. Lineage (NCBI taxonomy): Eukaryota > Metazoa > Chordata > Aves > Charadriiformes > Rostratulidae > Nycticryphes > Nycticryphes semicollaris. The sequence continues at coordinate 1,022,813 of VXBJ01005870.1, read as the reverse complement.
AATATAAAAATATACTATTGTTCCACATTCAATATTATGATAGTTCTCCTGTTCAGCTATAACTTAGTTGCCTCATCATCCCTGTTTGAGTCTGACATTGCTTTTCTCTGTAGACCAGGATAGTTTATTTCTAGAAGTGGATCTGATAGAGATTGAAGGTGAAGATAGACTTGCACTGGACTACTGCGTCTTGTTAAACATGTGTAACAGTTTATATTAAGAAATCTGGTTTTAATTTGCTTATAATTTATCCATAATGTAGTCATTAGGATTGACTTTTCCTTGATGGAGTCTGAATTTGTCTGAAATCTTTCAGCATAAAAAAATCACACAAAAAGTAATACCATGGCAAACATTGTGGTTTGTGTTCTCTTAAAAATGGAAACACATAATTTTATTAATCACTTCATTTAAAATCATCATTTAGAGCAGCATATTCAAACTTGTCAGGAGGTCCACTTGACACTGCAACTGTGTGTGTTATTTTGCCCCTTTTCCCATAGATTCTTCAAATTAAGGAAAGGTACAGATCCCTAAAGTTGTGGGCCACTGTACAGTCAGGAGATGGGATCCATGTCTGCACCTGATACAGCTTTTCCCTGAACGCAGTAGCCATGGCTATAATGGTAAATTAAACATACTGATAACCATTCTCTGCAAATGAATGTATGCCATGGAAGTGAAAAAAAAAAAAAAGGAACCCTGGTGAGCAAAACCTAATTTTGATGGTAAAACGCTGTCAAATTAATAGAAAGGACTAGCACTTGCTCAGGCTCTTGTACCACCTCCCTGGCCATACTGGAGTCTCTTCTAGACCTACAGTTTCCATTCTACCATGACCTAAAGGAAGTCTGTTGGTTAACAGAAAAAAAGAGGGTATGAGTCTGGGACTCTAAAATGTCCTTCAAAACAGTTTTGGGTTTTTGTTTTCCCATAGGGACGTTCATGGCAACAGAGGGCTATAGACGAGGGCTATAGACATAGAGAATTAAATAAGGAATGTTGATTGGTTTGAGTACCTGGGAGAGCTACTTTCACATATCAATACCAAAAGGATTTCCCAAATACACTTATCCGCTTTGTTTACAATAGCATCAAAATAATCCTAGATTCGTATACCTGCATCTCTTTACAAGCAGCCACAGAGAGAGCACCTACTTTGCACTGATGAGCCTGGTCTTTCATTTAGACGGGTTATGAAGCATAAATAACTGACTAACACACCTTTCTAAATTCTAACTTGTAGAAAATTGAGAATTTTTATATTATACATGTAAACTTGTAGTATAGAAGTTAGTTGTTTATATCTACAGGCATTTTCTTTAAAAGTGTCAGAACATGGCAAAACTTCACCATGTACTTACCATTTAGGTGATAAAACTGAATTCTTATTTGATGCAAATAATGGAAATGAGTCAACAGTTAAGGTTCAAAAGTTAGCCCTTTCCATATCCAAGGAGAATTTAGCTAGGTTTTTTCCTTCTTTCTCTTTTTAAAATAAATATTATTGATTTCTGTATACTAAGAATCAATAGTTTTATACAGACTTCTGTCAGTGTAATTGTGTTTAAATTATTTTGTGGCAGTAGATGCTTAGCAATTTCAGCTTTCTAAAACCATTATTGCAAATTCTTAGCCTTTGTACTCTATCCTGTATAGGTAATTTGACCAAAAAACATTTTCCTTTTCCTGCCTCCCATGTAAATAGAAAAACACTGCTCCAGTTCAGTCATTGGCATTTGGTCAATAGTTTTCCTAATTCATTTCCTTCCAGTCAGGCTGCTGTATGGTTGACAGCATCCTGTTGCGGTCATCCAGTTTCCAACACTGCCTCTGAGGAAGGCAGGCTCCTACCCTGCTCTCAGCATTGCACTGGACTGTCAGGTAAAAAGCCTTGCTCCCATCATCCTGGTATTTTCCCCACTTACCAGTCTTCTAAAATGTGTCTGCTTAATAATGACTTCATGCATAAAACCCCCACTGATATCAGTTTGCAGTCCAGAAGTTAGGCATCTCTTATAATTTTATTTAAATCTGAGAGACAAGTACTCAAAAAGACTAAGCCTCTGAAACAAACATATAAAGAAAGCCTCCCTATTTCTAAATAAGTGAATCTCCTTTGCTTGTCTGAAACCTTAGATAAAGATGACTTTCAAAGTAAAAATGCTCTGCAAAAAGGTACACATTGACAACTGAATGATGAAAAGCCTATTTAAAAAATAAAATAAAGGACCACAGTTCACTGCTTTTTTTGTCTATTTTTTGACAGTTTTGGCCAACTTCCATTTGCTTTCTGCTCATGTCCTGCAAGTGACAGCAGAGTTGTAGATAAACAAACTAGGCAGACTGAGAGATGCTTCTCCAGTTGCTCTCATTTTTCTTTGCCACCTCAGGTGAAGCAGGAGTCACACTTGGTGACAGTAGTGTCACTGCTGGCTGTTGCCCCCGTGATAAATCCTGTTGCACAATTCCCTTGTGTTACTAGCCCATCCCTGGAAGACTCATTCAGCCACATTTTTCTTAATCTGCAATATGTTGTGGAACCTAGGTATCAAACTTGAAATCTATTTTGTTTTTCCATATTAAAATAATAATTTAAAAAAATCAAGAGAGGAGAGAAAATAGTTAAGTCAGAAGAGGAAAAAAAGTGAAAGAAAATGGCTGTAATTTCCAGGAGTCTCAATATCTTTCTCCAGTTTCTGACAATAAATGTCATCATTGGGTTTTCTGGAACATAACAGAGAGAACATTTCAGAAAACACATTATAATTTTCTGTAGCACTTAGCAACTATGCCTTTCAATGCCAGTGGGACATAAAGGTTGTTTGGAAGAAAAATGTGTCATTCAATCGGCTTCCACATTGCTTTCTGTCTTTAAGATCTTACTTTCTCCTTCTGGCTCCTCTACACCTGCATTTTTTGGACCACACCATTATTCTGCATTCCAGAAAACAGAAACAAATACCTTTCAGGGGTCACCTTTAGGGATGTATGAATGCCAATATGTTTCCAAATAACCTCCTGTAGTAGTCAAGCACTGTATTTGATGTCAGATGCCCTTTTAGCTGCGTTTGTTCAGGTTGTGATGCAACATTGCTAAAGTAAGCAAGAAAAATTTTGGTCTTTACAAATAAAAACATGATTGATTACTTGGAAACTTTTATACAACATTCACTGATTTTCCAATCAGCTCTCCAGGACTGAAAAATAAAACAAACCCTGTTCATTGCATCTTCTAGTCTGCGGTCAGAGGAAGAGAAGGCAGTGCCTTTAAAGACAGTCCTCAGTGGTGTGATGAGGTAAATCATTCTCTGTAAGATTATATTTATCATTAATTAAAAAAAAAAAAAATTACTCAGAGTGCAAATAATTACACAAAATAGGGATTTACTTCATCATTCTCACCCGCTCACTCTCTTATATGAGTAGAGGTGCCTAAACAGTGGGATTTTTGTTCCATAAATATAGGTACATGAAAATTGGATGTTCACCTCTACTGATCACAAAATAATAGCATCATAGAATGGTTTGGGTTGGAAGGGACCTTTAAAGACCATTTAGTCCAGCCCTCCTGCAATGAGCAGGGCATCTTCAACTTGAATGTTTCCAGGAATAAGACACCTATCACCTCTCTGGGAAACCTGAGCCAATGTTTCACTACCCTCACTGTAAAAAATTTTTTTCCTTATGTCTAGCCTAAATCTACTCTTATTTTGTTTAAACCCATTAGCCCTTGTTGTATTGCAACAGGCCCTTCTGAAAAGTTTGACCCCATCTTTCTTTAAATACTGAAAGCCCACAATAAGGTCCTCCCAGAGCCTTCTCTTCTCCAGCCTGACCAGCCCCAACTTTTGCAGAATTTGGTCCATTTCTGCAGAAATTTTCATGTCCTCTACTCTTACTGCTTTTCACCTTAAATAAATCAATAAATAAGTATGCTTGCCCATATTTTCCCTTTTTTGAAAGAACATTTCCAATCAATGTGATGGATTTCATTGCCAGCTCTACTAACCCATTTTTGAGGTGTTAAAATTAGTGCTTACAGTATTACTAATATTACAATAATAAGTGACACTTTTTATTTAAATGTGATCGTTATATTATTTTCAACAGGATTTTTTAAAATGTTGTTATCTCACCTCTAGTTCTACCTCCAAGTACCATTTTATGAAATAACAATTCTGACAATAATCTACACAGCTTTAGCAATTTAACAATAAACAGACCAAGACAAAAGATACAATAAGTATCAGCAAAATAATTTCTGAAATGTCTAGTGTTTCAGGGTTTACAACTAAGTTCTATCAGAAATTGTCAAAGAAATAAAAAATATTATTCACAACTTTGGATTATCTTCAAATACATAAAAGAGACACATTTTGTTTTCTACTATGTCTCGTTGAGAGAAAATAATTAAAGAACTGCTGTCTTTCCCCCTTTTGGCCAGCTAGAATGTTATGAAAGTGAAAAAAGAACTTTCAGATTTATTACAGTTAATTCTAAGTTCTGAATCTATTTAACTTCCTTTGGATAGAAAAATCTCCTGAGGACTTAAAACTAAGTTTAAGATTGGGTTCCAGAGAGAGCAAAAAATGAGACTATATAATATTTCATATCTTGCTTTGAACCTTTCTCTCTCCCAGCATAACTGTTAGCAGTGATGAAGAGAAAGTATAACCTACAGTCAACTCTCACATACATATTTCATGTGAATAAATTGGAATTATGCAGAAATTGTCTGCACAATCCCATGAGATTCAGTGGAATTACTCCAAGGATGATAGCACCCCTTGGGAAAGTATCACTGTCAAGACTACTTAAATAGTGATCCTATTTTTAAAGGTAGATGAAAAATAGTCAGGCTCATGAGGATTCTGTTTCAGATACATTTATTCAGTTTACAGGAATAAAAGCCAGTTAAAAGTTATGAGTAAGAAAACAGGTTTGAATTCATCCAATCTACTTATAGACTTATTTTTGCATTTCTTCTAGAAGTGCAGAAATCCTTAACTAAAGTAACAGTCAAGCACATGGCTAAAATATGAGGGACACCCTGTGGGAAGCTGGCAAAATTTCTTGTTTTGCAAAGCACTACATTTTCAATGAAAAAAAAAAAAAAAAACAAAATGGATTTAAACACATTCTCTGAGTTAAGCACTTGCTTGAATGCTGCTCTGGACTGAAACTAAATTGAGGGCTATGAAAAAATAATAAAGAGGGAACCTCAGAATGATTTGAAACTCTGGAAGATTTTGTGAAGCTTCAGTTTAATACTTATATATTTCTGGCACCAGTATAGTAGCAGCACAAAATCAACCTGTGAAAGCTAGGGAAATTAACGTCTAAGACATAGATCCAGCATCTGAACAATACCTTACTTCATACCCCAGAAATCCAAATCTGACTTATCTGGGCTAGAAAAATCAGCATAGACTGAGGAAAAAGTTCAATAGGAGATTTCACGAAAAAATTTAGAAAGAGAGTTCATATACCAGTGAAGTTATAATTAATGAAATGGACTATTTCTCTCTGTTTCATGGAGCAAGTCATCTAGTGAAGAAGACCGTTTGTGTGTTAATTGATGTCTGATCTAAAGATCTGTGTGATTTTATGTTAGTGTATGTAATTCTGGTTATGTAGGAAAACTGATCATTTTTAATATTCTTTTGTCACCTAGGAAAACTGCTGTAATTTGAAATGGCACCTCTCCAATCTGAAAAGTTTGCAGCAGGTGGAAGCAGAATATATCTTCAGCCACTGTCTGATACCAGCTTAAAATAATATTTTCTCTCAAACCAGTATGCTGCCATGATGTTGCCTCACAATAGGCCAGAACCTTAGGCAGCAGGCAAACTGAACACAATGGCGAAACCTGTGAACCTCATGCTTATGTTTTATTATTACTATTTTAGTGGTCAGTTGCTGAAGGAGCCATAATTAAAGTTCTGTAATGTCTTTCTCCCCCATACCCATTGTAGGTACTTGCTCATTTTCTAATGTCTCATCTCATGTCATGGCAGAATTTCACAAATTCTATTTCTTCTGAAAGCTTAGAGCACATGCTTAAAACTACAACAGCTGCTAACAGCAATTGAAGATGTGTTTCTTTTGGAAAGACTACAAACAAAAATACTTCTTCAAAAGTTGAGTTCAGCTTCACAATCTGACTCTGAAGCCAGAATTTGCAAACCCCTGTAGGATCTTTAAATGCTTCCTAAGAAAGCAACACAGAACATCGTCATTTGTTTGTGGATATCATAAAGTTAGTTCAAGTAATTATTATTCTGCTTTGCACTAGGAGTTAGAAACATTCCAGTACCCAGTACAGATAGTTATTATTTACAACACACACACCCCAAACATATTATCTTACTTTCAAGATGATGATAGATATGATACTAGGACCAAAAATGTAAAAGGAATAAGGTCGGCAGGTTGTCAAAAGGGATATATCAACAAGCAATAGAAGTGTCATGGTATTTTTCCTCTTTCCAGGAGGATAAGAAGACATTTTGGAAGTGCCTCCATTCTTTTTGGCAAATTCAGATCTAGCATTTCTGGTTGTACTTCTGCCACATCATTGCCTGTTGCAACTTTATCACACTCTCCCATGAGTTAGGAAAAACCTGCTGATTTGGGCAGAGGAGATGCTATTTTTGATGCAGATCCAAATGTTTTCATCCAGAAGTGCTAGCTGTGCAACCAAATGCTTGCACATTTTGGAATGCTATGAGATGGACCCTGTGGAGTCGCAGGACAGTGCCACTGCTTGAGGCGGAGGCTTAGAGCCCAACCTCTGACACCTCAGTGCATGGGCAGATAGCACCCATGGCCACGTTCTCTTCACAGAGATACAGCTCAAAATGCTCCACAAGATAGCCACATCAAGAATGAAAAACCACACTCCAGTATCGGTTTCCCACTGCATAACAGACACAGGTCAGTGTGAAATGTATGGGTAAACAAGCTACAGTTGAGACTGAGCCCTTAAAGTCCATTTTGACATGGGACCCAAGGCACAGACACTAAATTGGTTTCTCTCACCTCAGTGACTTACCTCTGTATACAAAATTCATTGTTACAATTATTCCTAGTAGCAATGCTTTCACCCAACTGTGAAAAGCTTATTTTATTCCAGGAAACTACTGTTAAACATGATACAAAGCAGCAATCTTAAGGGACCATATTCTCCTTTGATTTCAATAGATAGCAACCCCAAGTTAAGAGGGAGAAAAAGCAGCTTTGACTACAGTATAGTTATGGTAATAATAGGAGACCTTTCCATACTGATATCAATTTATATAGATTGCAATACCCCCTAAAGCAACTTTCTTCCTGTTGCTTCAAATGCACTGAAATGGTACAACATATTTTTAGAAGTCCATGAATATAAAGAGACCCACTCCAGAGAAATATAAGAAAGAGTAACAGTTTACAAATATTTTAAACAACATAAGAAATACCTTCCTCATTATGTACTTTCCAAAGTATTTAGTGAATTTTCTCTGGCCACAAACCTAGTTAATCTTTTCCTAACATTGCCTGTATTCAAAAAGGCTTTAAGGATGTATCACTTCCTGCAAATAAATTATCTCCATGTGCAAGTTAGAGAAATTATTAGCATGAAATAAATACCATGCTGTTTGCTTGATTATAGGAAAATCTGAGTGAATTCATTTGAAAAGTCTCCTTGTGAGATACAGCAGGGGATCTCAGCAGCAAGAATCTGTTGAAAAGCAGCAGAATAAGATTTTTTGTGTTCCTTGAATATATATCATACCTCCAAAATAGGACAAGTTTCTCTAGCTTTTTTAGTAAGCCATTAAGAATATATTATAGGATTTGTAAAATAATAATAATAAATGTGTATGAAATGGGAAAAAAAAAATCTAAAATAAAAGACTGGTTTCTTTTGTCCTTCCTTCTCTCTTGCATAATTTGAATAACCTAAATCCCCAGTTGTAGTTTCTAAGCTTATACCTAAAAAGAGAAATCAAGATGTGCTGAAAAAACTGCATGAGATCAAGATGAATTGTACTCTACCAGTGCAGATTTATTCCTCCCCAGATTTAGCACCACTGAACATTCTCCATGAGCAGCTGTACCGTATTTGATCAGAAAATGTCCCAGAAGCAGATTCAGGAGATTCATTGTATTCCAGGTATGGCTTAGCCCATTCTAATGTTCTTGCTGAGCCCAAGAGACAGTGTGTTTCTGGGGCACACCTAGCTCTTCATGAGCTTGGGAGCTGGACCTTGATAGATGGTAAGAAGCAGTGCTTTCCACAAATGTTTCATTTTTTTATAATTTCTCATTCTGTAGGAGCACTTCTAAGAGAAACATAAAGTCCTCACAGTTTTATTTCTGGATTCCCCTTCATGGTCTTTCTTTGCTGTAAGGAGTTGCCAGTGTGTAGATCTACCCAGAAATCATCTTTCCACCTCTTCTGCGTAGCATTTCCTTCTACCCCCTCTCCTTCAGGCAAACCCATTCAAATTGAACAGGTGAACTGGATGTTAGTGGGACACAGAAAATCAAGAGATTTTACAGACTCCATGGCTTTGCTGTACTGGCAACTGGCAACTGATTGTTTTCCTGTTGTAAAAAGCAGAGATGCCGTTTAGAAGGAGATTGAGGTTCAAAGAAAGTCCTGAGTAAAGTTTTATGTAGAAGTCCATGTTTTTCTGTGTTTTGGGGTCAGTAACTATGTAAGAGTACTTTAGATACTGGCAGTCTTTTCTGACTGTTCTGCTGGGCTGATCCTTAGTAGTTGTGAAATAGAACTTTTTTAAAGTGCACATATTCATGATTTCTTTCCCTGATTGCCACTTCTCAGCTATTTCTAAGACAAGACAAGCTGAGCAGATCCAAGACCAACCTTAACTCGGCATGCTAAGAACTGCAGTTTCTCTTCCTCTCCATCTGCTACTGAATCCAAGGATAGAATTATTATAAAGTTGAAGAATTTTCCACAGAAAAACAAACAAACAAACAAAACCTGCTTACGTGTTGCCTAACAAAAGCAACAGCTTCCACAGACTTCTCATGCTCTGCCTGAGGAAAACCATACTGACCTCAGGGCAGCAAGTGTACCACGATATTAAAAAAAGTCTCCACATACCCAGTGCCCCTCCTCCTTTAAATTTTCTTTGGATTCTGCTGCTGAGCCTGGTCCCTAGCACATGTCATCTGGGCCAAGGAGAATGGCCAGGCTGAAAAATACAGGAGAAATTTATTAAAGACTCTCTAAATATTGTTCTTCTTAGTGAGCATTTGTAAAAAAAAAATAGACAAATTTTGCAGTCACAGCTGGGAGAAGGTAAGGAGAGGAGAGACTTGCATTTACTACTGAGAACACAACAGTTATCTTGACCTTGTTGCGGAACAGAAGCCAGAGAGCAAGAATAGTCCCACTAAACTACTTGTAGAATAAAAACACTACTATGCTTTAGTATTTCCCCATTTCATGTTCTCCCCAGCAGGAGCTGAAGAATAGTGTGACAAGGTACAATAGAGGATATTCTATTTCTCTTTTTATTACAACTGCTACATAGTAATTGGATGGTAAGATAGAAAAGGAGATAGATGGGGCTATGAAGGACACAGCTATAGCAAAACTGTTTCAGCATCCTTTTAATATAAAACAATAACAATCACCCCTTATTTATGATGTCAACAATGAATTATCTATTGGTACTACTATCACAAAACCAAACAATTTTTTTTTTTTACTTCAGCTTCAGTTACTTGCATAATACATCTTTATTTGCTAAGATTGTCAAGTATTTCATAGGGACTAACAGTGATTAATAAATGTATCCAGACTAAAACAGATTTAATGCATTGAGCTAAATAATTCAGTGTACTTCATTTCCTGAGTACTTACATGAATTTATTTAAAAGAATCTCAAAAGGAAAGGATGTAAAAAAGTAAAAAGTGAATTAATCAAAATGTTACAGACAGTGGATGTTGTCAGAATGCTAAATTAACCAGGGATAGCATCCTCATATACAACTATGATTATGTGAATATACAGTGTGCTACATGCTGTGATCTGGAATCTTAATGCTTTCTTGCCCCCGGATGAGCAGCAGGATTTATACGATCAAGTGAAAGAGATGTAGTAGAGGAAGATAGTAAATATGAACTTCGAGGAGCTTTTATTTTTAAATGAAGCAAAGCTTTGCTGTAAGGCATCCTAAATCCATTATTTCCAGTGTATTCAAAATTACTGATTGCTTGTTGCAGCTGTACACTTAGAATATGTCAGGAGGTATGTTTGTGTGATTTGTAGAGATGGCCCAGGTAGTTCAGGATAAATGTAGCTGCTTGCCAGCAGAGAGCTTATACGTTATACCTACAGAAGTCTGAGGATGAGCTGAAGACAAAGATCTTTATTTTCCTCCTCTCACTGCAACCATTAGCCTGGTGCCCTTTTCTGGTGTAGTCAAAATCTCCTTTTCTTCAATCCAGTTTCATCTGCACTGTTAGCGAGACCCTCTCCAGGTCCAGCTCCAGGTCTGATAAACATTTTCCGTAAGAACAGCCTGGTTTTCCTTTGGCAAAACAATTTCTTGAGTCAGACTCTCTCCAAAGCACTCACTGATGAGGATAACCCTTGGTTGTTCCCAAGGGATTCAGCCATTCAGTGGCTGAATGGTGCCAGCTTCTTCTGAAAGAACAAATGACACTATTTGAACTAATGAAAGAATTGCTAAGCTTCCTTCCTCTTAAAATATTTTAAATATAAATAAATATATAATAGGCAATTACCATAACTGTATATCAGATGCTTTCATTTTTCTCTCTGTATGAAATAAAATTTACTTCAGCAGGGAGTTTCAGAGGAAACAGACAAAGAGCTGTGGGAAGTGGAAATATGTTGAAATTTAGGTACAAACATGTAACTTGGTTTTTACTGCCCTGGTCAGAGCTTGCTGGTACTTGAAGAAATATAAAACTCAAGTCCTACGATTTAAAAAACTTAAATTAAACATAGAAATACCTTTGGAGTTTATAGAAATTAAAATGCTGCCCCGTATTGTAACAAGGCTTGCCGTATTGATTTTCAAGGAAATGGGATTGGCCATTGTCATCTTTAATTGTTAGATTTGCTTAACAAAGCATAGATGAAAAATGAGAGGATAAATGAAAATATGTACTCAGTGTCTCTAGAACACATTTTTATTTGAAAAATTTAGCAATTTTGAACTTTTTTTAGGCTTTGCTTTAAAAATGTGGAAATAAGTGTACAAATAGAGATGACAGACTGAATTCCTGCAAGTAAAACAGGAGATGAGCTTTAATGCATGGAGGTACTCCTCAGTTAAGCTCTTTTCTCCTCTCGTGATGGCATCAAATATGTTTTGGTTTAGTTTTATTTTAGATCTTTAAAACATGTGTTGACCACAGTATCCAGAACAGCTGCACAGGTTCAGGACTGTAAAGCCAGAGAGTACCGCTGCTGTACAAATGGACTCCCCTGTCTTTGCTTTACAGACTAGAGAGACCTATCATATTTCTTTCCTGTTGTAAATGGGCATTACCATGCCCAGCTAATTATCCAATCTGGCTTCCAGCTCTCTTCTCAGCTCTCAGCCTCCTCTTCCTCCCTGCCAGGCTGACCCTGAGCAAGGCATGCAGGTGTGACGTTGTCTGGGTACTGGGGTAGAAAGGTGCATGGGCAGTTTCAGACAAATTACAGAAATGTGGTTGAAATCCATTGGCTGGAAATGTTTTCTCAAGTTTGGGAGAATCAAACGCAAAGTTAATGTGAAGGTGATGAAGAGAATTCATTGTAATCTAGTAACTGTGGAAATATTTTGGCTCCGTTCATTCCACCTGTCAATCATTATGTCATCTGGATAAAAACAAGCTAATAATATAAGCTCCAAAGAAGGAAAACATATTCAACAATCTGCACTAGCTTCAGAGACCATTGTTATACCATATTTCCACTTACTGTATAATTTTAAATTTATATTCATAAACTTCTTTAACTGCTGAAGTTTATAATTTAGTAGGATGAATTTCAGGTATTTAAATCCACGCATGTGATTATTTTGCCCTCCCAGGCAGATTGTTGCTTTAGGCAACGACTGACTTTCCCAGTGCCTGCAGCATAAGCTGCCCATAGCTACTAGTAGCTGGCTGTGCTGCAGGGCTTCTGTGTTTCTATTAAATTGCAGTATCACGGCAGTCAAGAATCTATCTCAAATACCTACTTGCATAAGTTTTTACTTGTAGGTGAACTTTGGTTGTTAAATATTAGAATTGCTAGGGAGGTATAAGTTCTATACAGTGAAGTGAAATGATAAACTGATGTGAGAATGAATGAAGAAACCTAATCTGACTGTCCCCTCAACAGAATGGCTTAGGGTCCTGTCTCTGCCTTTCCCTCTCAAGACTGTTGTTGACTATAAGGTCTGGGTATTTGTCCTAGTCCAGAGTGGTAACACGCTGAGAAATGAACTGACATGTAGTTCAATTCATGTGTCTTCTACAAATCATGGAACTCTTGTGCAAAATGATTAAATAATCACTTTCTTATATTCCTTATACCATTATACCTTAAGGTAATATAGCAGGAGAGGTAACACTTTTGGAAGTCAGTGTAATTGTAATGAAGTTTTGGGTTGTAGTTTTGAGAAGTCTAGAAGATTCCTGATTTGGAAATAAAAACATTATAAAGATATTTGCTGTAGAAATGAGTTATAAAGAGGCCTTGGACAAACTCTAATACTTTAAAGAAGGTAATACAAGAGAAGAGGGAAGGCTAAAGAAAAATGCTTTATTAGTAGTGCTTTCTCTCCAGATCCCAGAAGAACAGTCTTTCCAGAGAAATAAGAATTAACACTCAATGAGCTGAACAATGACAGTCAGTCTTACAGGGCGACAGAGACGCAGCTGGCATGTGTACAGACCACATGCTGGTTCAGCCCTTTCCCAGGTAACACCCATTAGGAAGAAGAGAAACAGAACAGTTTGCTGCAGCACATTGTGCTCCACAAACAGGCACCACACTGCGCCTGATGGTGTAGAAGCCAAGTGGCCACCAGCCAGATGGCACCCTTTGCCATCACAGGTTACCAGCTCCTCCACTCAGTCAAGACAGCTGAATTTCTAGCTCTCCCAGTTCAGTTGCACCTACCAAAAGGCAAGGGGTATTGTTACTACTTGAAGGAACTAAGGAAAAATCTGCAGCAGGAAAGGGGCAGGAATGTCTCAGAAATCTTAGCATTTCTTAGCAATCTACAGTATATCAAGTGTTTACTGTTTCTAAAAGAGATTAACGCACCCATTTAAATGACTCCCTTGAGAACTGCAGCACTTCTGCTCTGCAGAAGCTCTGATAAGGTTCTCTACCCACGTAAAATGCTGCCGTTGATGTTATACTGAAATGCATCAAAGAATAAATACAGTCAACTCATTTTCACCAGGCCGTGGTGTGAAACCTGACTTCCCTTCCCCCAGTTTAACTACAGAAAAAACAAAAGAAAACAGAAAACAAATAGCAAAAATAGTGGACCCCTCTTAGGCATGACTTTCTGCATATACTGCTACTAGAAGAATAAATCATAAAATACCAACATAACTACCCAAAAATTTTATACAATGAAAGGTAATGTAGTAATACATAATGAACACGTAAGAGCAATAATTCCATTCTGCTTATTTAAAAATAAGCCCCTAATTTAAATTTTATAAAGCCAATTAATAAGTCACTGATAAGCGCACAGCTGGAAGCAAAATCAGTTGCCCTTTACTGCCTGTTTGCTGCGGTTAAGACACTCATTCAAACAATTTAAATGTTTACAAAAGTGGCAGTTGCACAATCAACCTCTTAGGAGAACTTCTGAAAGCAATTTCCAATGTTTGGGGGTTTTATTTTATTTTATTTTATTTTATTTTCCAAAGAACTATTTTATTCCAGTATTTTTCAGCCTTTAATGATTTGTAAACATCAGGCAGTCCTTTCATGTCTGAAATATGTCTCAATTACTGGTCAGATCTGAAACCTCACTAGGTCATATCTCACCCTCCATTTTCACAAATCAACAAGAAGAAAAACAAAAATAAAATTTGCCAGTTTTGCAGTCTGATCATTTCTTAAATATCCATGATAGGTTCTCATCATAGGTTCTAACTCATACTGTGTGCATTATAAAATTGAATTTATGAACTTATGAACAGGTATAGAAAAAGTGGGACTCCTAATCACATCCTTCTCTTTCTAAATCTAGAACTAAACAAAAGGATTCAAGTTACCAACTGCCCCCATTACTTCATTTTTAAAGTGTGGGTTTACAATGCTCTCTTTTTCTTTGGACAACAAAGTAAGAAATAAACACAGGCAGATTTTTGTTTGATGATTGGAACCACATTGTTTGCCTTTAATTCTGTTGGAGGAATGCTTTGAATCCCAAGCAGAGGCCAGTGGCTGGCACAGTGCAGATGACCAGATGACAATCTGTGTCCCAGAAGGCTTGCCCAGCCAGAGTACACACTCTGTCGTCTGGCCTGTGTGACAGTTAAAGAGACTAAAGCTCCCGACTGACCTCAGTTGGAAGACACGTTGCAGTCGCATCTGCTGACTGACCTCTCTGAGGCAATCAGTCTACAATTTGTTTTAGTCAAAATGCGTTAGGTTGCTTGAAGCAGTCAAAACACAGTATGTACGCAAGCAAAGTCATTTGAATTTGACCAAATTTAAGCAGACACACAAGCATTTCTACTAGCGGGTGAGACAAGAGTGATTTCTGAGAGAAAACCTGAGCAGCTAGGGCAGTAACATAAATTATAATATTTCCATGGGTTTAAAGTTATATAATCAGATGTAAATAACCATAAATTGCATTTAAAGCATGCATGTATGATGCAGGAGATGGAAGCTGTGACTGAAGCACCACTTTTGCCTCAGCATGTCAGAAAGATCAGTACTTTCAAAGCAGCTAACCCATTCCCAGTCACAGGAATTTCAGTACTCATTAAATTAGCATTTCAGGGACTAACACAGCACGTGGATGTAATACATGAATTGCCCCAGGCTCAGGGAACTCCCTCATGCAGCATGGAAAGGGCAGGATAACAGCAGGGACTCTGGCCCAAAATTAACTTACCAAATCCAGGGATCAAACCACTCGTTTCCTGGCTGTACATCAGGTTTTGCATGCCACTGGCTGCTTGCAGAGAGTTGGTGAATGACAGCCCTGGGTATGGCCTGTGGCTGGACACTTGTTACAGCAATTACACTCAAGACTAGCTTGGTTTAAAATAGCTGTAGCAGCCTCCAAAAAGTCAGTCTGTCACATCAAATTGTCTATAGAGCAGGTGTCGGCTTTGTGATGCATGACAATGTTTGGGTTTCTTCTTTTTTTTTGTTATTTTACCTTAAAAAATAATAGCAATAAAAATGTGCACATAGGTCCCATTTCTCTTCTAACTCCTGGCTGATTTCTGTTCAACAACACAAAGCAGTTGTACATGCTGACAGAGCACTGAGCAGCCAGAACATACTGATGAATCTGATCCTGGTACTTGGTCTGCTCTCAGTAGGGCATTAATTTCTATCTGCCAAGACTAAGGTAGCTGTAAATAAAGAACGTGATCATTTTGTATTCACTGTGATCCTTTTCAATATTTGTTCACATCTGCACCAGCAAAATTATTTTCTTTTCTCCATAGGACTCATTGAACCTCATATGTTTGAATCACCCCTTTTCCCCTATAGTCATGTGATTACAGAGGAAGCATTTGACATGAATACAATGAACAAAGATTCAAAATCATAGCTTAAACCTTTTTCAACTAGTGGGGTCAAGGAGATTAAGGTTTCAATAGCTGGACTGTACTGCTGAAGCATAAACATTTGGCAGACAGATATATGCATTCTTTGTATCTTTGCTTTTATACAAATATATATTTAATATCTTCTAAGTGCACAAAATAAAACTAGCATTAATGTTTTGTGAACCTGTACCCTCCAGAACTTTTGCAGTAAATGACTGACAGCTAGTCTAATATAGCTCAAACAAGGTAGATATTTCATCCAATGTTTTCTTCTGCCCAGAAAGAAACACAATTTCATGTGCTCCACTTGATCACCATTCAGTTTGGAAACTTTTACCATTCCCCACTCCCACTTTCCTCCAGTTTCAGTTACGACCTTACTATCATCCCTGCCCTTTTTTTCCAGCTAGTTTTGGGCTCCTCCTCTTCCTGGGGATTCACAACACCATATTCCTTTTCCAGAAGCAGTAGCTACTTTCTTTCAGGGGGCAGGATTTCAGCTGTGATGGTGCTGGGCATCTTCTTCCTGCTCACCTCTTTCAGCCTCTGCCTGGCCCCTGTCCTTCCCCTTTCCTGATGGATGACACTATAGTTTCAAAATACCACAGAAATATAGGTGTTTAACAGGGATGCTAATTTTTAGTAGGATTTAAGGGCATAACTCCTCAAAGTCACTTTGAAAATATGACCTTGGGATGGCCCTGTAGCTTCAACATAACACAGCATTATTTGATCTCAGATTCTGGCTCAGCCTTACAGAAGTGTGACATCTTTCTCATCCCTCTCTCTAAAGACTATGCTTAGTAATTTGAGGAAAGGTAATCTCACAAGCTGAAGAGATCCTGGCAGATATTAGAAACAAACTGCTTTACCATTTTCTAGTAGGACAGCAAAGAGCCAAATAAATATTTAAAGACCTTAAACTTATTGAAACAAAAAAACACAGAGCCTTCCAGGATAATCAGGGAGAAGCAGTCAGAAAGTTGTTTTACCAGCGCAGCCTAGGGTGGTCTGTGCTACCAGCCAAACAACAGCTTGTCCATGGAGCAGCTGGATCCCACTCTGGCTTTGTACAGAAAAGACATAAATTGTGAAGGAGGCCAAGCACAACTCAAAAACAAAACAATGGGATTCACTTAATTGTTTCTACATTAAATAAACTGTGCATTTAGACCCATGAGCTAAGTGCAAGGAGACTCACTGTTTGAATGTAACCAGCTGGAAAGCAGGGAAGCCATGGTTTGCAGTAGGCAAGAGGTTTCTCTTAGCTCAAGCCTCTCTTGATCCTGTCTCTCTTGATGTCTTCACATAGATTCTGTAAGTCCCTGCCCAAAATCATTATTTCTTTTCTGTTTTGTGCTTAGGTTACTAAAGTACGTCATTGCCCATTCATACCTCTTCCTCTGTAGACACTGGCTTGCACAGAAGAAATAGGGTCACAGGTTCTTTTCCCCTACAGAAACAAGGATATTAAATTCTACCCAGATCTAGCACAGCATGTCACTGATTCAAATTAACTGTCCACCGCAAATGGTGGCTGAGACATCTGGCCATCTGGACTCTATGAGCAGCGAGTGGAAGTAGCTGGTTTTTTTCTCATTTATCATCTCTGGAGACCACCAACAAGTTCATAGAGGAGGCGAGTGACATGTCTTGCATTCCAAGAGTTTTTTCAGAACACACCTCATTATACCAACTGCAATACTATATAGGAAGAAATTATTTTCACAATTAATATTACTGTGAAAATCAAGCATCAGGAAAAGAAGAAATTTAAAATATGAATTAAAGCAATTGCTAATGCAAGAGTAAGCAAGTAGTCTGCTTTCTTTGAAGAATTGCATTTCTTTACCTTAAAGCTGTGTCTGACACACATATACTAGACACATTGTTCAAAAAAATTTTCCAGTCCTGCAAACAAGGGAATTTTTCTGTCAAACTTAATCCAATGACCTGGACTTAGAATCAAATACATTTAATCAAATGCATTTTGTTGTATTAAATATATTCTTGATCACTTAATAACACAAAAATCTAGTAATTTTCTGTCCTGTAATAACATGTACCCAGTGTTTTCTCCTAATCATTTATTCAAGTTTCAATTACTTGACTTAGTGAGTTTCACATTCCTATCTTTATGTATCTTAACAAAACATGTGTCACACTTGGTCTTTCATAGTGGGTCTGCTATTGGAAAGACCATAGCTGGTGATCTCGGTTTGCTCAAATGTGCCTGGATTTGGTATGTACGAAGACTTATTTGATCATCTTGCAAAAGATTGTTCGCAGATGCACAAGAAAGGCAACCCAGAGCACTGGGCACCTTTACAAATCTTTGACTCTTTGCTTGCCTGAGCTACATGGGTTAGAGGTACCAGGGGGGATGGCATTCTCATGAAGAGGATGAAAATAAGGCATTCAGAAGACCTTTAACATTCAGGGCATACACAAAAGTCTTATGTAAATATGATTATTATCCCAAGCATACTTGCAATTAATCACGGAGTTTTGCAATATTGTTTCTGCTCACAGAGACTGAATCCTATAAATTAGTGGACACACTTCACCAGATTAAGACCAGATACTTCTTTGTCATGGGTGTGTTTGACTGTACTCCAGTTAACACCCTTCCACATCCAGTATCCAACAGTGACACATAGTGATGGCTTTCTCTGAAAAAGCTCCACTTCAGCAAAAAGACAACAAGCAGTCTTCCAGAGGGAAACTATGGGGAGCAGTTTCTGCATGCAGTTACAGATAGTGAACCAATGAACCTTTTCAGATCCATGACACTGACCTTCTTTTTCCCTCCATTCATTCATACTCAAAATGGGAGGAACTTTGAATTGTCTACAAACATCAAAGACTCATAAAATATTTTTCCATTCACTGCAGATAACTCCCTCAATGCCTGCCAGTGAGTATCCCTTTGCCGGACGGATTGTAGCTGGGGAACAAGGCAGACAGAAAAGCCCGTGTCCTGATGATTTAAGAGGGTGTGAAATACAGACAGCTTAAGAGAAACTGTCTCTCCTGAAGCATTCTGATAAAGTGCAGGCACTGGAAACAGCCTGGCTGGCTTGCTAAACACTGACAGTCCATCCCAGAAACAAAGATTACTTTAACACACGAATATGATGACGACATAATTGTGCCAAAATCAGAAAGCATAAAACACAAATAATAACTCAAAATTATAGAGTTAAATATAAATACAATGGGCAATTTTTGTACTTTTTTATAGCCCACAGCTTGTAAATTACAATTAACTCTTTAATTTTCATTCTATAGCTTGCACAGCCCTTGTTTTCCTTTTTCTTTAATTCCTATCCCATTCCTAGAGTGACCTCTCTCCTGCTTAGCTGCATTGTTTGGTTTTCATGGCTGGCTCTTGCTCCAGGATAGCTAAACCAAAACTGAGTGCTTGGCTAAATTAAAAATGAATTTGCTCAGATTGAAATATACTCCTGCCCCTGATGTGGCCCCTCAAGACCTTGATCAGAAGTAGCAGTTCCTGTATGGCCTGTTGCCCAATCCATTGCCATTTACCAAACAGGACCGTACCTTGCTTTGCTACATCACAGTTTTTCCAGCTTACTTGACCTCAGGGAGTGCTTTTTTGGAGATACTAGTTCTTGCTGGGAAACAATCTCTTGGAAGCAGTACCCTGGTGGCATTTGTCACTGTAGCCATTCAGCTTCCACAACTAAAACTGAGGGGTCATTTTGTCAGTTGCCTATTCTGACCCAACCTTCCTCTACTGCCAAGTCATTTTTAACATAACTCCAAATTTAAGCTTAAACTTTTTGATTCTTTTCCTGAACTTGCAGCAAGTGTATTAACATCAGCACTGGTCCCATACTTTGGCAGTTGAACTTGAAATGAGTGAAAAAATCTATTCCAAATTCTGACAGCCTGCCTATTTCCCTCTCTCTGACAGATAATTTAGAAAGCCTGACTTACCTCTTCTCTCTCTGCTAGGTAAATGAAAGGCAATTGAGATGAATCAGAATGTCAGAATAACAAAACCAAGAGAGAAGAAGAAACAGCCCTTGAAAATAGAAACTTTGAGTTTCTTTAAGGAACTAGTCTATGAGCATGACCATCTTCACAGCAAATCCCAAGCAAAAGTGCGTTCCACATTTTCTGCTCTCTGTTCTATTACAGGCTGTGATTCACAGCTCCTCTTCTGGAAATTTGACATTCTCATAGTTTTCTCATGAGCCTAATGTGTGAGGAATATTTTTTGAGTGACTGTTCTACATTTTCAAGGTTTGAAATGCAGCCTGACAATACAGAAGGTGGAATTACATTACTTCATTTTTTTCTTGAGACCTTTTTACCAAAATATATTTTTATGTTAATACCCTGGGTTTCTTTTTTCCTATTTTTTTTCTTTCCTATGCAATTACAGCATTGTTTTATTTTATGTCTACACACAGTTTGCTATGGCTATATTATTACAATACATCAGAAGCAACAATTTGCTTTTTTCTAATGACCACTTCAAGCATTTTAGGAAAGGAGAGTCAGAGGTCTCTGGTTACAGAGACAGATTCAACCTACTTTAACAGAAAACACCTCACAAAAATGTGTCCTGTGTAAACCAGGTCACATCATGAAAGAGTTTTATTATGAAACGTGGGAAGAACTAGACAAACACATAGCAATATTTATCACTGCAACTCAGGACCCAAAAGCAGACAAAGTTATTTTTGTGGTCATTGTAAGACACTTCACATCATATTTCAATCCATACTACTTAACATGAAGTAATTTCCTACACAATTTGTTGGACAGCTGGTGCTATAATATCCTCTTGCTTCAAAAGACTTCTATCTATTTACCATTTTTGTTTTCACTGTGGATCTCTTGTATGCTCTAATGGATAGACAGTTTTGTAACACAAGAGGTCCTGAGCCTGTATGGGTTTGTACTCTTTTGTGCCTATTGCGCAACTAGGTGCAAAACACCTTTTATGTTCGGTAATGATATCTGCCCACTCGGATAAGATAAAAAAGTGGTTAAAGGATGTGAATTTGACTTCCTGAATCTACTACACTGCATCTTGTCAGCATTTTCCCATCATTGATCTATCTGGAAAACAGCTTTTAAACCACGGTCTGTACTATGTGTATGATATTTTAGAAAGTTGCTGTAATTTCTAGTATATTTGTTATTCCTGACTAAATATTCTAGTAAATGTGCTGAAATTTTTAATGGCTGTTTTCCTTCTATTCCCTTAAAAAGAAATCATAACAGAAAACTCTTGTTTACATCTTAGCAATTTTTCCTCCATTTTCCCAACTTTTAATTGTCTTTTTTGTCCATGCTTGCTTCAGCAGCAAGATTATTTTGCTTTTCTTTTCCATTTGTGAATATTTCAAATAACCTAGAAACAATTTGCATTTTGTTTAACCTTCCTATCTGTAATGCTAGCTGTAGTACTAGCTGATTTCTTTCTCGGCAATCTTGGAGACCTTTACTTCTCTTAAACCATTACAGATAAACTCAGCATTTCAAACATGTATAAAAAAAGAAAAAAAAAAAAAAAGCCCAAGCTAGAGAAGGGGAAACAGTTTTTCACATCCTTTTATCAAAACTACTAAACAAGTTGGGGCAGCCTTTGTTTAAGTATTATTCAATATATAAAACCATATAAAACCTGTACTTACAAAACCTACTCATGTTATCATTTACATTTTGTGTGACCTCTCTTTTATCCTTAAAACACTGCAAAAGAAAGGCTTTTAATGAAGTCTGTCCAGGTATGAGCTAATATATAGTCGATTGCCTCCAAAGCAGTGCTGCTTCCCCCAGCTCCTGAAACCAGTGGGGATTTCCATCATGCATCTGTCAACAACAACAACAAAATATCCAGATACCATACAATCTTCAAGAAATGCACTGACATCTAGTTAACTGAAAGTTATTTTGATCATTATATGTTTTCATAGACTTGCATATGAAAGAAACGTTGCCATGTTACCCTCTCTGTACAATAGGTCTAGGCTGCTCTTCCTTGCTTATGTGATTAGCTACTGTTGTTCAATGAAATGTATTTGTTTAACCTGTGGAAAATGAGGGAGCATTTTTTATGATATCTATCTGTGTGATCACAGTCCCTGAATATGCCACATTTATTCCAAACTATATTCTATTGTGTACCTTCTCTGCCTTTTCAAAATCTGGATTGAGTTTCCAATATAATACAGAATTGTGAAAATTATTTTACGTTATTCTCCACAGCAAAAAAAAAAAAAAAGAGAGAACAAAACAAAGCTTCTTTCTTTTTTTCACTATCTTTGCATGTTGATAGTAGGTTTGGGGTCGCTTCAGTTTTTGCCACTTGTTTCTGGCATGCTGTTTTGCAACATTTTGTGGTAGAGGCTTCATCAGATGGAAAAGATTAGCAGAAAAATTAGTAGAAGAATCAATAAAAATATGAACATAATCTGTCTTCGTTGTGTTATTAAGTAGCCAAATATTTTTTTTTAATTCTGTCACTTATTTCTGTTCCACCGCTTTTAAAATCTAAAGGAGTCTAGCTTTCTAAAAATGAACTTGTAAAATGAGCAAGACTACAGTGAACTTTTACTACAAAACACCCTTTTAACAAAATATATTAAAATTGTAGAACTGTGAGTTATCTTGTCTTGGTACATTCTCTGGGAATTATTTATTGTCTAGTGATAACATTTGTGCGACTTCATAAAGTTTAATCCATTAGGCTATTTTTATAACAATATCAAGAAAGAGTTGTTTAAGCAAAGCAAAAGAAAGTTACTTCTATTATAAAGACTGCTTTCTAGTTTAAATGTTCTCTTTTGAAGCATTTTTTGGTTTTACTTTCTTTGCCCAAAGCAGTATTTTAAGACAATAATGTAATTACGGTGAAGATGTGAAACTAAGACAGGCCAGGCTGTTTATCCAAAGAAAAGTGGGTTTGCTGAACAGCTCATCCATTAAATAAATGCCATGCAACCTTTTGTTTGCCCCAGATTTTCACAATATAATTTTACAAAGCTTATTGTTTTGAAGACAGTGATTTAGTAACCTATTCTTGATCAGTCCAACTGATACTATAATTTAAACTTAGCCCATTTTTATACTAGGGTACAAGTTCTGTAAAGGTTTGCGAGTGCAGCTCAGCTCAAAAGGTAAGGCAGGTAAAACTCTGCAACATACAGTATGACGAGCTACCATGGTAACAAATTCAGGTCAAAAACCTGTAAAAATCTGATTTTGAGTGATTGAATATCTGAGATCCAATCATGAAAAAAGGTAAGTACATTTTCAGCACCTTATATTTTCAAATGCAGTTACATGTCTTATTTCCACTTTTGTTTTAAAATTTTACTTGAAATTGAATGTTTAAACCCATAATAGCTACAATTACAATCAAAATATTTGGGATGAATCTTAGAGAGGGCCCATGTAGGTTGAATATTTGGGTAAATCTACCTGATAATAAATTCTCTGAATCTATCGAATATTTTTCCCACGTGAAATGAAGTCAATTCTGCTTTGTGGCATATTTTAAACTAAATAAGATAGCAACAAGACTGTTCTGAAACTTTCCAAATACTGAGTAACTGAATATATATCTCATGAAAAAAATGCTTTTTAGAGACTTACGGTGTTCAAAATTTTGTAGTTACAGGTTGCAGTCCTCTTTTTACAGTGAACAGATCATTAAAAAATTATTTCAGCATGTATCCAAGATTCAACTTCTGGCTGCAGCAATTCTATAATCACAGAAGGAAAAAAAAAAAAAAAAGTGATTACTCCAAGTAAATTCATCTTACTGCATTTGAAGTTGATATTTACTCACTGCTCATTTGGGCAGTTCTCTCTAAGTCAGTGACAGCAAGTTCCATTGATCTTACTAGTGAACAATGTACCTGGTTGCCCATGCCTTCCAGTGGAGAATTTGGGGGTTTAGAGCCCATTTATGCGCCCACAGAGTGTTCCCAAATCTATTTATTTATGTGTAGGAAGAAACATGGAATTTCACAGATGATGGTGTATCTTGTAGACTTAAACTGAAAAAACAGCATAATTCATTAAAACCATCTCTGAGCTGCAGATGCAAAGGTAGTACTCAGTAATTACATTCAATTTAATTCAGAATGGTTTATGAGACAATTACTCATAAATCCAGCAAAGAAGAGCAATTGAGGAGATATGAAAGAAAATAATTCCACAAATCTGTATTCTTTTTCACTGATAATGGAACATTTGGGACCAAATCACTAAACTAATACAAATTAGCACAACTTTATTTAAACCACTGGTTTTATGCTCTCTTACTTCATTTGAGAGTGGAGTAGCTGGCATTTAACAATGCCATTGGAACCAGCTATGTTTGCAGTAAAAAGCATCATTTTATTAAAACAATTATTTTCACCATTTATAATCAGAACATTGCTTCTTGTATTGTATGGAAAACAAAGAAGGTTATTAACGATACAGTGGTATTCCTGAGTACAATTTAAACAAGGGTATTTTTCTTGACACTTTAAAGACAAGAAATTGCTTGCCATAATCTCAGTTGCTTTAGTGCCTGGGACTCTATTAATACTTAGCAGTGACTAGCTCTTCTAGTTTCAATGTTTAGTGACCTGGACTTAGGAAACATTCAATACACTTGCACAAAACATACTGAAAGGCACTTCCTGTAGTCTTCTGATGAGGCAAGTGCACGGTTTAGAAGTGATGGCAACAAAAGGGAATCTAATATCCTTGGGGGTCAGTTCTTAATTCTGATGCTGACTTAGTTTTTTTACATTTCTGAAATTACTTTATCCTCTCACAATTGCTCCAAAGGACAGATCTGAGGGAAGTCCTGCATATTGCAGGAAATATTCAGCAGCAGCCTAACAGCTGGTCCTAAAAACTTCACTTTTGCCTTTCCACATCCAGGTTCAAAGAAATGCCACATTTAGCCCCTTTAATGTTTGACTCCAGGGATGCCTGGCTGAGGAGTCATAGTCTCACTAATGGTGAACAGTACTTCCTTTCTTTGCAATGTACGACAGTGAGAAGTACAAATACAGACATGTTGCAGGAGGCATTTCATTCATTTTATAGGTCAGACTATATCCCACAAGAACTTCCTCCCAACCTAAGAGTAACTGAATTTTGAATTTCCAGCCCAGAAGTGGTGTGTTTCAACACTTGCTCTTTGCCTAGACAAAATTTAGAATATTAAATGTTTTCACACAGCAAAAAAATCCAATAGATTTGGTTCAAGTATGCTCAAATATTTCATTTCTAAACTGCTGAGCAAAAGAAAGCTTCCAGTTCAGACCAGGGCTGAGGCACAACATTTAATTTTAAGTATGTTAAATTGCAATGCGTTACAGGAGCTGAAAATCAACCTACCTCATCAAACTCTCTCTCCATAATGATGCTCATCTCAGAGCATATAACATAACATTGTTCAGAGGGGAATTCTTCATTATGTCCTAGGCTGTGTAGTCCTCTGGGGACTTCAGCTCACAGGGAAGAGTGCACTCCCAAGTAACACCCTGGGAATTGCTAGGAAATACCATTTGACGTTAAGTATTTTCAATTAAGTAAACAATTAAAATTCTTTGGATCTGGGTTGAAATAAAACTGTCCTTTTTATTTTCTCAGTGTAAAAGATTAGATTTCAGCAACACTGCTACTGCATTTTCCATCTTGATTTTTATGAAACAAGTATAACCTTTGCTTTCTTCTTACCTATATTCGGACATCAAATTAAACTATGGGGAGTGAAAGCATAATAAATATTTAAAGAGAAACAGATGTCAAAATTACCCTTTATTTTTACCATTTGACGTCTTAAAGAAATGCAATGAAAGAGCAATGCAAGTCAGGCATTCAATTTCACACAAGAGCCTGTACAAACAACATAGTAGAAAAATTCAGCCTCTGAGCTGAAAAGCTCATTCACTTCCATTAACCATATTTTTAGAGTAAGATTCTTTTTTTTTCTTTTTTTTTTTTACAGACAATTTTAATGAATTTTGTTATTTTGCCTCTGAACATACCAGTCATATCCTGTTTTGTGAGCAGAAACTGGGGGAAGGCTGTACATCTGAGGACACCTACTCCCTTACAATGTGTAAGTTTGTCATAAGGCTACTGCTTACCTTAGGACTTTACCAGCTTTGCCAGTGCAGGTGACTCTCTATTGAGTTTTCAGGAAGCACAGCCCAATCACTGCAGAGGCCAATAAAGAATTTGACACTGACAAAGACGAATAACATGCCTTTTCAACAAGATAGCTACAATACAAAATAGACAGTCCTTGGAAATCTATCAGTCCCCATACTCCAAGCTGCATTTGAAAGCCTTGACTTCTCTAGGTTAGTCTTGACTAGTTAAAAAGTGATTGGTTTATTTGCTCCATTTTAGTTTCTACTATATTGTCCATTACCATCTCTTATTCTTCAGTGCACATATCTGGACTACCTCACCTCTGTTTTGATACAGAGAAGTTGGTGTCTTGTTAGTCCATTGTCATGACATGTTGCTATTGTGGTTTCCAGGTCTCCCTTTCCTCCAGGGTCAGTAAATCCCAGCCACTGGAGGAAACTGAAAATGCAAGTTTCTGACGCTTGGTGTGGAACATTACTGAGCAGGAAGAGGAGATTTTTCTACTCCATTCTCACAGGTAGAAGCACTTTAGCTGATACATTAATTGATAAATGCATTTAAATTAACATGAAGCATCTGAATCTATCTGAAGGAACGTACAGTCTCTAACAAATACTCACTTCCTTCTGAAACAGGTGATTCGCCTTCCGAATTTGGTTTCCTGTGAGAACAAAAACTGAGGACAATGTACAAGTTTTCAGACTAAGTCGGAAGGAAATCTGATATTATTTCAAAACACATTATGTTACTTGGTAACATGTTAACTGAAAAGCTAGGTTTCTAGATCAGACCTGTCTTTTCACAACACTGACTGTCTGTTAAATTTAGCTTTAATGAATGAAATTTGGAATGAGAATTTCAGTTTGTTCTCACACTAGAATTCAAGGTCTGCAGATGTATAGTAATAGCCAGATCCTTTAATTATTTTGGCACTGTTATTTGTGAACTTAAGGCTCTTTAAATTCTGCATGCTTTTAAATAGTCCTGTTTTTTTACCTGCAGTAAAATTTAACCATCAAGTATTAAATAATAGAAGTACATGTATGGTTCAGGACTTTTAACTTCCTCTGTCGCAAATTCTTACCACCAGTCATTTTCTACCTAAAAAAATACAGGCATATTACTTTAAAGAACATGTTCTATTAACAACTGTTACATTTTATGAAACTGCTCAAAATACTTTGACAATTTAATTATTTCTACATCACATCT
This sequence comes from Nycticryphes semicollaris, assembly GCA_013400055.1. NCBI lineage: Eukaryota > Metazoa > Chordata > Aves > Charadriiformes > Rostratulidae > Nycticryphes > Nycticryphes semicollaris. The sequence goes on along the minus strand of VXBJ01005870.1, from coordinate 995,662 downwards.
ATTTTAAACAAATTTACATCCATTGCCAGGTAGTTAAGACAGTTACAGTAGTTAAATTTTATAATGAACAAACGTAACTTTTTTCTCTTCACTTTTCAATTTCTTACATTTGACAGAAGAAAATGACAGAAGTTTTCCCTGAAGCCCTCACATTTCTGAAAATAAGTAGAATTTTGGATGACATTTAAAATTACAAAAGAATGTACAAAACTTATGAACATTCGTTCAGTTATTGCTAGCTTTTCTGACAAAAAAAAAAAGAGAACTTTTTGCACAGATTCAGTGTTTTTATCTCTATTTAGATTACAGTGGGTGTAGAATAATGGTGAATCAAACTGCTAAAAAATCAAACAAGCATAGAGCACAGCAAAAAAATGAGGACAATACAGGAAATATGTAGCAATTTTTAAATTGGCCTGTATTTATATTCAGGTTTCTATTACTTTTTGACAATATCTGCAGACCTTTTGTTAGTAGTAAAACGTAATCTGATTGTTTTACATTCTAAAAATTACTGATTCATATCAATACTTCTGATCTTTTGCTGACCAGGCTGTATTCCTCAATTACTCCCCTCAAACATGCTACCATGTGAAATTACTAGTACAAACATATGAGTACTGTCATTTCCTCAAGGTGTGTGTTCCCATTATGCTAAATTAAAACATTTATGAAAACAATTATATTAGATACACAGGACAAGATAAGTTTCTACACTGACTGTCTTCTTGACAGACTTAATGTCTTTGGCTGTAAGGCAGCAGATGTGCGTTATTGTGTGAGTAGCTTCTCAATTATTTCAAATATATAAAAACCAGTTCCATTAGAATCAGGCTCTAAATATACCTTCCTGAGCCTTGGGGAAGCTTCTTTCAGTTTAAGTCATTCTTCTTCTCACTTTAGGCTCTGTTCAATGTAAAGCCAGCAAGGCAGAGACTGTTGGTAGATAGGAGGACATACAATACTATTAAATATATCAGGGAAAAAACATGCTGTAAAGAAACAACTGGGAGCAGAAAGGGTGTTGCCCGAAAAGGGGAAGCTAGGGTGTTCAGAGTGTGGAGCTGTCTAAAGAGAGCTATGGCTGGGAAAGCGCACACGTATAACAGAAAGCAGCATCTGAAGGAGCCCATGCAAACTAGATCCAACTTACCTCCTTATCATCTTTAGTCCCTAAAATTTCCCCATTTACCCTAGTGCAGGGAAAGACAGATCCAAGGGCTCCCACCTTTTCTAATCACGCACATCCCTGTCCCCAGCCCTGCCTCAGCCATCCTCTCCTGGCTCCAGCAGCTGCTGCCCAAGACACCAGCCTCTCTCTCTGCTCTGGTCCCTTCCTCTAGGTTTATTTTGCTCTTAGTCTTCAGCATATGTTTCAAAATGTACAGAACTCTGAACTTGCCAGGAAAAATGTACAAAGGCTTATTATCTGTCCCTCTATCCCATTGACACTTTTGGGAAACTGAGTGCATATCTGCTTGTAACATGCCTCGAGAATTTAAAAACCTGTATCAAGTTCTTCTCATGTACCTTAATGCCTACTGCTGTCACATAGCACCTTTAATGATATAGCCACAAAGTACTTCTTAAAAGGAAGAAGAGTTGTTTACTGACTGTTAAAGGAAGCCCAGTTTCCAGCAGTTCCTTCATGTTCAGATCTGGTTTTGACAGCAAGGTAAAAATTTACTGTATACCACTGAAACACAGTAGCATTCAAAAACTTTGTTTCATTAAAAACACTAGAATGTGAAGCCCAGAATGGAAACAGGAACTAAGATAAATTTAAGGTGTCTTCCCAGAGAAGATCTGGCATCAAAACATCTGGTAGCCTCAGGAGAATGCTGTTGATGAAAATTACAATGAAAGCTTCATGAAATTATCACAACTCTCTACATAGCCATAAATAAAATCTCATACAGCAGACCCAAACAGATGCTTTCTTTCTTCAGACACTTACAGCCATTATATATCCAAATGTTACTATTAATACTTAGAAAGTAAAGATTAAGAAGTAGCATAGAGTGCAAGAATTCAAAAATACTTCCTTTGTCTCAGGATTATGCATCCAAGTTTTGTGGACAATTTGGAGTTTTGGACCTGCTGCCCATGGAAAGCCAATATGAGTGCAAATGTTCAGAACAAGTCAGGGCAAACAGTGATTTTGTCATCAAGCGTCTTTGGTATTCCTGGGTGTAGGCCATAAACTAGATCACCATTCAAACTAGTAGGCTACCAGAAAAAACAGGAAGTCTGGCATATTTGCTAAAATATGATTTAAGGATATATATACTGCACTAGAAGAAGAGATAGTGAATTTAAAGAAAATAATAGGAATTACTTAACTGGTAATCAAACATACTCACCAAATGATAGACTTAATATAGTCAATCTGTTGCAAAGCACATTAGCAGAGGAAATGGAAGGCTAGACACATTGAAAGTATTCATTCTAAAGCAGTAAGTGGGAAAATCTATAATCTTTGTTACAGGTAAATGCTACCTGTTCTGATTTTAAAACTGTTGAAATGGTCACGAACATTTAACAAAAATGACACAGGGAAGCAAACTATGGTGCATTGTTCCAAGACTTGTGTTGTCTATTTAAAGTGGGAGCTGTACAAAAATTGCTAGGTAATCTCCTTTAAGGTCCACTTCATTAGAAGGTGTACTGGTCACTCTACCAGTATTGATTAAGGAAGCATTGAATGGTGGATTCTACAAAATTCTATTAATTTTATTTCTCAAGTATGTTTCTAGGCAATGTGTCTGTTTTTTCTCACTTATTTACCTCTGCACCCTTTCTAACTTCTTTATATCAAGTAAGAAACAAGTAGCCTTGTTTGCAGATGTTAAAAGTCACCTAAATATATAATATTGTTTAGGCAACTCCACTGAGGTAGTCTAAAGTTCTTTAATGTGCTTAATTATTATCTAAAAAGCACTGGGAGAACTTAACAACATCAGGTATTAAGCAGATGTAGCCTGGCAGAGCTCCCTCAACATGATTCATGTCAGCTGAGCTTCTCTTGTTTTAACTGTGCTTAAAACAGACTCAAAAATCTGAAAACACATATCAAGCGCTTTTCTTAAAATGTGGCTCCACTTTTGATCCCACTGAAGTAGAAGAAGCTTATCTGATCCATCTGGATCTGCATAACGAGTTTTCTCATGAGGCTTCCCAGCTCTGCAAACATCATCAGTGTTATCATTAGGAGCACAGACTTTCTCACAGCACTAAGGAACTTGCTTTGCTAAAGTCAGGAAGGGAGGTGCTATGAAAATGGAAAATAACACAAAATAGGGAAAGTGACTCACAATATATCTAATTCTTAAAAGATCCTAGATGAAATAACAATAATAAACTTCACTTTCCAATAACTGAACCAAACCTTTCATTTAGGCTCAGACTGAATTTATTTCACATAGATTGGCTTCTGAATCACTAAGAATCTCTGCATCCGATCTAATATGTCCTGCTTGATGACTGCGTTATGGTATGGAAACATATACCTCCCTGTAGAATTTCAAGAGCTATTGGAGAAAAAATACTAGCTAAAAAAAAGAAATCACTTCAGTGTTTCTTCCTTTCTTTCCTTCTATGCTGCAATGGACGACTCATTTGGACCTAAGCAGTGTAAATTCATAGCTACTACTTGGTTGCCTTGTTTTCATGTACAACTGTGTTGGAAAGATCAAGTAATAGAGTGTTCAGTTTCTTTTCATAGGTATGTTAGCAAGGTTGAAGACATGAAGACAGCAGGTAACTAGAGACCACAAAGATGTGGTCAAATACAGAAGCATCAACTATATTATTGCATAGCAGTTTGTTTTGTCAACTGGTCACTTGCAGCATTTTGTTACAGTGATAGAAAATTCGCTGAGGTGTTTATTCTAACTGAACTTGTGCTCTCTCACCTGAATAATTCACGTGCAAATCTTGAGTTAAATCTGAATAAACCTGTAATAGGAAATTTCCAATGCACTGAAGGCACGTAAGATTAATATTCTCCTCTGTCACTGCTGCAACAACTTATATCTGGTGCTTTCACAAGGAGGCAGACCCAGGAAGCCAGCTTTGGAACAGCGGTTTCCAAGACCTCTTTTCTCCTTGAGAACAGACCTTTCTCCTTCTCTACCATGTTATTTGTTCTTTCAAACACCACAGTGCCCTAATTTTCACAAATTATTGAGTTCAATGCACTTGAAAAGTTCTTTGATCTTATTCTAAGTAATTGCAACTTACTACTCTTCGGGAGCTTAACAAAGATAGCAGATAATTTAAGCACATGCCTAACTTTAAACACAAGCCATTCCCTGAGTCTAAGTGAATGAATGAAAGACATAAATACTTGTGTGAGTGTCCTGAGGATTCAGGCCTTGTGGTTTCCTGCCTAAAGGTACAGAGACATTGCCTTCTTACCTGGCAGGGTGCATAGGGATATATTAATGAGCATTCAGAACCAACACATTGACTTCAGTGAAATGGCTAATGCTCTAAATTGCGTATCAGTTTGACTTTCACTGTTGGAATGAGGTCAGAGAAATTATGAAAGGTCTCTAGAGTATTTAATTAGACACCTCCAACTCTAGCTGTGTAACTCTTACATTTAGCTGCTCTACTATGAGTTAGACGCCTTTTCCACGCTATCTACAGAGGGAAGAGAGAGAGGGGAGTTTGAGGTGAAATCGAAAAGGCATGCATGCTGAATGCACAGCTGCTTAGACCCACCTAGGAGGAAGCAGAAGGCTCAAGGATGCATATTTGAACTCCCATCCCTCTCACTAGGAATTAGTCCTGACTCAAATCCAGAAATCACATGTACTGGAGGTCAGCCCACAGAGCCCCAAGGCCCAGGTTGGGCATTGCAGGTCCCTGACCATTGCTGATCTCTCTGTATCACTGACTGGCACCAAACAGGCTTCACCCACCTACACACACAGCCTGGCACAGGAAAGAAAAGGTTTTGTGCAATGTTACACAGCAAACAGGGAAGGGCCAGGTGACAATAAGAGCCATGTCCGTGCAATGCCTATCATAACCACACCTGGGACAGTGGCTAGGGCTTCCAGGCACCAGGCATCCACACTCTGCAGTTCCTTGTCTCTTGACACAGAAAGCTGAAGTGTAGCTGTGCGTTTTCCCATGGCAAATTCAGCTGTGTCTCTCAGAACAGTGCAGACCCTACAGTAATATGAAAAACAGCAAAATGTACGAAACACAAAAGTGCCTACGATTCTCACATTTCTCTGACAAATTCCATCAATCATTCCATTACCTAAGCCTTAAGGATTTGCTGCTGGTTAAGAAAGAAAAAAAAAATAGGGTGAGGAGATGACAATAAAAGAAAAAGATCCTAAGCGGGGGAGAAAAATTGCATTTAAAAGCTAAATTCAACTTCCCATTTGTGCCTGTTGGAGGAGAGATGTTCCTCTCCTGATCCCCAAGTTCTTGTGGGTTAGAGTCAGGCCATGAAAAATATATTTTCTCTCCTTTCTTCAAACTCCCATCTGTCAGTCATCACAACAGAGCTCCGCAGACTTATAGAGCTCCTCTTTAACTTTTTGGACAGATCCTCTGAAGAATCCAGACCTGAGGGGACCAGGAGGTGCTGATACCTGCCACGTTGTTTGCACAGTTTGCATCAGCATTCACACTCCAGAGTTGATAGCTTATCTTCCACTTCTGCAGCCTCAGAGGGAAGAGGAAGATGGGGTGCACAGAGAACCCAGACTGCAACAGACTTCTCAGAATAGTCTCATCCTTCCTCTGCATATCAGTGATGTTTTTTAGTGACAAAGAAATTTTTAATATCACTTCTATAGCATAATTAGTGCTAAGGAGACTCTATGGGGAGTATAAACTTTTTTTTTTTTTTTTCAAATGCAGCAAAATAGCACTTTAGATATAAGTGCTATTTCTAGGGTAGAAAAATAAAGAGTGGAAAAGTACTCACAACTGAAGCCTGTAATAAAATAGTAATTGTTACAAGTTTTCATATGTATGCGTAACCATACTAATGAAGGATTAATTCCATATGCTTTGTCTTCAAAGTCACATTCTTTGTTTAAAGCAGAACAAGCAATAGAAGAAAATCTGCATCTCTCATTATGGCATCACATGAACTCTGTAAAAGACCCAAAATTGCTTCTCTATCTCAAAAAAAAAAAAAAAAAGGTTTATATAAAGTACAGGATAATGTTTTGTGAGTAGCAATAATAATGGTCATCTATTATACTTTGCTTTTCATCAATAGGTATCAGGGTCAGACTTACTTTTCCTGTTTTCCAGTAGAGAAAATAAGGCACAAAAGGCGCAGTGACTGACCAGAGTGATCCATCAGGCTGACACAGCTTTGGAAATTAAATCCAAGTTTCCTGAATTCCAGCCCAGTGTTCTGTCCTTAACAGTAAATGATTGGGTATCTTAACCACCAGAGGACAACTTCACCCAGTCATTCACACATCTCTCACCCCTCTGGAAAACACAAGTCATTTGCAGTTCAGCAGTCTCTACAGGGTCTTGTGTTTGTGCAGTCTTTAATGCAATTTAGTGATGAATTAGAGCGAGAAATGGCTGATGTCCATAATTATATTACATTGTAACAAAATTCATCACTCATAGTAGATGTTTTGCTACATCTCAGTATGCTTTTTCAGCTTTCATTCTGGAGGCTTAGGTACCTAGCCATTCTTTTACAGGCAACATTTTTAATTCAGTAATAATACTTCAAGCGTGACAACAGATTCGACAAACAAAACATCTGTGCAGAATGGACTGATTAAATTGTACATGGGAAAGGCAAATCTGAGGCTGTCTGAGAAGAGATTATAGAGATTATAACAACATTGTGATTCCAAAGATGGCACTGTGGAATCTTTAGGAAAAGTATCTTTCCTTTCTTCATGAAAAGGTAACTTGTAGGCAGATGTCTTCGTATTTTTAAAGTCTGGAGACTCAATTACTTTATAGAGTAATTATGAGATAACAAAATTATAATCACTGCCTGGACCATTAAACTTTGGTAAAGGTGGCTGAAATAATCTCAGGGGAACTAAGAGCTTGTTTAGAGCACAGATATTAAGAAGCAGTAATTAAGTAACACAGTGGGAGTGTGAGTCCCATGAGAAAACACGTTACAATGACAATTTTATTACAGAGCTCAATTACTTGTTACTGTGCGCTTCAGTTTTCTGCAGTAGAAATCTACCACTCTTTCCAATCTCCAGAAGCCTGAAGCACTACACAGATGTCACGAGTCCCTTCTCTGGTCTTGAGACCAGCTGGGACAGGCTCGTCACATCCACCAAGGAATGGTAAATTCAGCCTGGAAATAGCTGTACCCAACCTTCCCAGATTTAATAGACTATTCTATATTAACTCCAACACTGCCCCAGGAATTACCTGGGAGACTGCATATTAACCACAATTGTGCATGGGACAGTTTGAACAGTATAACAGTGCAGGCAGCCTAATTCTGCACCTCTGCCTTTGCCCTGGCACTGTTTATTTACTAGTCAAGATGGAGACAATAAGGAAAACCAAGATGCTTCTGTCGGATATGATGAACGAAAGAGTGGACAAAGGATTAACAAAGAACAACACTCAGAGAGGGCAGACAGAGCCAAAGTACTTAACTGGGAAATCAGCAAGTTAACATCGTTGTAGATAAATGCAAGGAATGCAGGATGCAAGAAGAGAGGATGCTTCGATAATTGAGTTAGGAAAGGATAAGGGATGGAGGTTGTCTGCATTTTAGAGTTACTAGGCAGGAGGAATCTTTGAAGTTCACAGACAAAAGGGGCAGGGGCTTAGGCAAAGACAATGCTAAGGTCAAGGGAACGTTGTGCTATTTTCTGTGAGCAGAAAGGAAGCAGTGGGGAGGGCTAAAGAGGCAGTGTATTGTTAGTTACGCTACCCCTAAGCTGGATCCCCACAAGGCAGAGGGAAGCTGTGTGATTAGCTTTCACATATGATCTGAAAATCACCTGTACAAACTTGGATACCTGAGCAGCTTACAGAGAACCTCCTAGAGGTGGGGAATCCAGCAGCAGTTTATTTTCCAGATCATACAGGATGTACATGTTTCAGTCAGGAAGGGGCCATAAAGGTTAAAAGAGAATAAAAAGTGTCCAAAGAAATTTCCCAGATGGAGAACATCAACTCACATTAAGCTGATCATCACTCTCTCCTGCTGATGGGGCAGAGCTTCAATGCATCCAAGCTCAGGAGGACATAGTAGGTGCTAAAATAATGCAGGCTACTCTCTTGGCCAAGCATTTTGGGTTAGAGGCTGTAGGTGCTGCAGTCATAAAAGTCCTGGATCACAGAAGCTATCAGGAGCTCCAGAGTCAGAAAAATTGGTTCAGAGGAGTCCCTCCACCCAGTCATCATCTAAAGGTCTATGGAGAAAGTGAAAAATCTCTTTTACAGTAATCTGGCCAGCAGGATAGGGCAACAAGAAAAGAGACTGGGAAAGTTAACTCTTTTCTCTTGTTTGTGGGAATAGCCAAACCAGAAAATATCTATAGACCTCAGCATAAATACATTCACTCTTTCACACATATATGACAGCATATGTGTGTGCATACACACTCTGAAATTACTTGCATGTTGAAATTAATCTAGAAACCCGCATTTTCAGAGGCACCCAGCTCTTACTGTCTACACCTAAACTAGCAAATTCAACAGTGCCAGCACCTTGGTACAGAATTGTAGCCTTTTTACTGCATAACTCTTGGAAGGTTACTAACATGGTTTTGAACCAGGGGCAAGTAATGCTCCATGGGCAGCTCCTAGGGACAATCTGAGGTGTCTGATGAGTCAGAGACCACTCCCACTAGGCCATCTGATACAGTGATTCTTTTTTGAATAACAAGGCAATTTAAAAGTATGGGTACGGGCAAAATATTCCAGCTGGTTTCAAGGCCAGAGAAAGGGTCCTGGAACTGTTCAATACTATTCCAGATCCCTGGGAATGAACTCAGTCTCCTGGGATGAATAACAGTTTTGCTAATAGCAATTTTGCTGTTTCTCAACAGAAGTCTGAAGTAGACAAACTGCATATTGTTGACAGAAAGCATCACCTAGAAGTGTGGTGTGGGTAGACAAGACTAGTGATACAATATATTCAGTGGGTTAACAGATGACATTTTTCAGTTCTATGAATACTGTAATACATATGTAAATATTTTTGGAAAAAAATGTTATGACACTAAACTTTGCCTGGCAAAGTATGGTGCAATGTACTGTGTGTTTTACTCCCTTTCTGCATACTGCAGATAATCACATGGACAGGCAGTGTGTTGAGGATTTAATTTGTCAAGGGCAGTTGCTGGTGAAATAGGACAGAGAAATTTCTGGAAGCTCTTTGTGCTATGAGGTATCAAAAGAAGACACGAGACTTAAGAGCTGGATCCTGAAAGGGTCTGAACTGGCAGCCAGCATATGACTAGGTGTTTGCTGTTATCTTCTCTCTTAACATGGAATTGCAGCCCTCATACTCTACTAAACTAGAAGTAATTCACGTGTCTCTGTGATATTTGCTTTTAATATGTACACCGTTTGTTTTATATTGACCAGTTTTTTAACGGCTATAACCACCAGTAGTGATGGCAGTAGCTGCAGCCTGGTGCTGACACTCCTAAATAAATATATGTACAAGTATGTGTCAATGGTGTTGTTTCTGAGGTTGGAAGGTGCTGCATTGTATATGAACACATAACAGTTACAGTTCTCCTCCTGCTTGCCATGTCTTTAAGCCTTGAAGTGTTCAGGTCTCTGATAGCTATTTTCCACACTGTTTGGTACCAATCACTTTGCTACAGGTAAAAAACAAACAGTCTCTGCAAACAGACAACTCTGTGCTTCTCTGAAGTGTTTCACAGTGTCTATGTACTGTCTGAAAGAAAAAGGCCGTTTGCTTTTGTTTCTGGAAAGACATAACTCAACCTGATGGACAGACATCCAAATGCCATTGATTGTTCCAAAGTTTCTTTGTGCTTATAAACTTCTGCAGCTACCAAATTAGAGATTGATCTGACCTTCTCTTCACAAACTGGGAAAAATTAGGAATAATCTGAGTCTTACAATAAATAATGTATCACTCATTACCCTTTAGGAAAAAGGGTGACTTTGATTCAAAAACCTCAAGTGTATTTTATGCTTTGGTCTAAGAAAATCACTATTATTTATACTGCTTTATGAAATAATGGTAATACAGAAGCTTTCAGGTGGCCAAGAAGGGATTTTTATGGCTCCAAGGCTTATTTATAGTAAATAATATTTATTGTTCCTGTAAAAATCTCTTATACCTTTACCACGCCTGCTATTTCTCAAGGATCAACATAACCATAAATATTTTCTGACCTTTAATGTACATTTGGGATGAAGTTCCTCCAAGTGAAGATAGTACATTACTCTCTCAGCACCCTTATGCTTCATGTCCCCCATCCCTTTCCATCCCTAGATCCCCCATTGCTCATGCACATAATCTTGTCTGTGGGACAGATTTCTCACTGCAGACTGCTTTGATGACACAGAAATGTAGGACTATATTAGAGGGAGGAAGGAGACAAGTCAGAAGGTGGGCTGCAGTGTTTTGACCTAACTACAACAAGTGGTCACACATGAAATCAAACAGCAGTCCTGAAAAAGTCCTATATCTTGATTTCAAGTTTGGCCGGATTTCAACCATTTCCATCTGAGGAATTTACATACCAAAAGATTCTCCCAGCTTTACGCTGGGCAGGCTAGTTAAGCCTATTTTCATTTAAAAAAAAATATAACAAACACATACTACAGCCACTTCGTGGTTTAACATGTAGTTGAATGTTCATCTACATTTCTAGATACATAATTCCCTGTTTCAATGATATTTCTGTGTCCGGTGTGTGAGGACAATCCATCCTTCTCTCCTGTGCTTTATCTTAAGTGAACAGCCTGCAGAATGATGGGAATGTGTAGAGGTAAAATACCTAGATCCAAAGTTTTTTACCTAAAAGCCCATTGGTATAGGAGAATGTAGGTAAATAACTGCTAACCAGCTGCCAGATTTTTTTCTTCTATCTGCATTCAAAGCATAATCTAGAATAAGGAAATTTATATCTAATTGTATGGCTGTTCACATCTCAAGGGCAGTTTGAGATCCCCCTCAGTCTTCTCTTCGTCCAGACTAAAAAGACCCAAGCCTTTCCTCATAAGAGATACGCTGCAGGCCCCTAATCATCTTGGTTGTCCTCTGCTGTACCCTCTCCAGTAGATCCCTGTCCTTCTTGAACTGGGGAGTTCAGAAATAGACATGGTACTCCAGATGGAACCTCACCAGTGCAGAGTAAAGGGGTAGGATAACCTCCCTCAACCTGCCGGTCACACTCTTCTTGATGCACCCCAGAATGCCATTGGCCTTCTTGGCCAAAAAGGCACATTGCTGGCTCATGGTCATCCTGTTGTCAACCAGGACTCCCAGGTCTTTTTCCTCAGAGCTGCTCTCTAACTGGATAGTCCCCAACCTGTGCTGGTGCAGGGGGGGACTCCCAGGTCCTCCCCAGGGACAGGACCCTATGCTTGCCCTTGCTGAATTTCATCAGTTTCTCTCTGCCCAACTCTTCAGCTTATCCATGTCTCGCTGGATGGCAGCACAGCCTTCTGATGTCAGCCACCCCTCCCAGTTTTGTATCATTGGCAAACTTGCTGAAGGCACATTCCATCCCCTCACCCAGGTCATTGATGAAAATATTGAAGAGGACTGGACCCAGTAGTGACCTTTGGGGCACACCACTTGTTCCGGACCTCCAATTAGATTCTGTGTCACTTATCACAACCCTCTGAGCTGAGCTCTGTCTTTCAGTCAGTTTTCAATCCATCTCACTGTCCATTCATCTAATCCACACTTCCTAAACTTACCTATGAGGATGATGTGGGAGACTGTGTCAAAAGCCTTGCTGAAGCCAAGTTAGATAACGTCCACCGCCCTACCCTCATCTATCCATTGAGTAATGCCATCGTAGAAGGCTATCAGGTTAGTCAGACAAGATTTCGCCTTGGTGAATATGTGTTGACTACTTCTGATAGCTTTATTTTTCTCCAGATGCTTTGAGATGATACCCGAATTAATCATTCCATCATCTTTCCAGGGATACAGGTGAGGTTGACTGGGCTGTAGTTTCCTGGGTCCTCCTTCTCGCCCTTTTTGAAAACTGGGATGACATTGGCTTTCCTCCTGTCCTTGGGCACTTCACCTCTTCTCCAGGACTTTTCAAAGATGATGGAGAGTGGTCCAGCAATGACTTCTGCCAGCTCCCTCAGCACTTATGGGTGCATACCATCTGGACCCATGGACTTGCAGATATCCAGTGTACTTAACTGTTCCCTAACTTGGTCTTCTTCAAGGGGAATTCTTGCATCCAGACTTTCTCTGTTTCTACCAAAGTGTGGGTCTCCTGAGGGCTGACCTGAGCAGTGAAGACTGAAGCAAAGAAAGTATTCAGCAATTCCACCTTCTCTGCATCTTCTGTCACCATAGCACCTGTCTCATTCAACAGCAGACCCACATTTTCTCTCATTTTCCTTTTGCCTACAGTATACTTGAAAAAACCCTTCTTGTTGACTTTGACATACCTTGCCAATTTTAATTCCAAGTAGGCCTTGTCTTTCCTCTTTTCATCCCTGCATACTCTCATAGCATTCTTGTAATCTTCCCACATGATTACTCATCGCTATATTGGCAAGTTTTTTTCTGGTTATTTTTTTGTATTTATGACCAGAAAGTAGAAAAACATGAGAGTTATCTGGGACAACAGGCCTGTAAAGCACCAGGCGAGTCACCAAGCTTTGTCCTCCATAACAAAAAGAAATTATGTTGTAATTAATAAGTCAATATAGGTTGAGAAGAATAGCCATTCCCCTCACGTACATACAAGCTCAAATAATATTCATCATCCACAGCAAAGGAGTCAAGCCCTCAAGTGACTGCAATACACTAAGGGATGAGAGACTCAAAAGCCAGAGTCAGCGTTGCTGACGGCTGCATATTCATGAGTGGACAGCTCTTGAGGCTGCAAAATGAAATGAGGCATCACCACCTCCCTAGTGCCATGTCTCTCCCAGGCAGGAAGAAAAAATTAACAAACCTAATAGAAGAAAAGTTATGTGTTCTTGTGGACCTATAATTACTGCTACCATTGATAGAGTAGCAATCAATAACTGTCTTAAGTGGGCACAAGCATTTCAGCATTGCTGACAAGGCTGAATTTAGCATGAGCTGTAGTCATTACCACCTAATCACACCAAGCTGCAGAGGAAAAGTTTAAAAAAAAAAAAACAAAAACAAATACAAACAAACAAACAAATGCCAACCAGCCAATTGCAGCTTTCTGTGCAGACATTCCTTGGTGCTGTAGTACCTGGTTTCTCAGTTTCTCTCTTCCTCTTTGTAGCAGCCTATATGACACCTTGTTCTGCAGAAATCAGAGATACTGACCAGAAGGTCAGGCATCTTGCAGGACAACTTGGAACATATAAATTACTACAATAGGTAAATAGAAATGTAAAGTTGGTATTCAAACCTGAAGGTGAGCACCTGGGGACACAGTGCAAGGTGAGGGAACAAAGAAAAGTCCAAGTATTTCACTATCCCTCTGGTGTCTCCTGGGTTTTCCTACAGTTGTTGGAGTGACTCAGATAACTCCAGTGGGCTGATGGAAGTATTCAGATTTCCACTTTGAATGTCTCCTCAATATTCTGGGGTACTTGGAGAGAGCAATCATGCTAGAAAGACCACATTTTCTTCTGAACAAGAATCAGAACTAACCCACTGAAGTCTGAAGATCTCTGGTTATACCACAGCCCTGTACAGCTGGAGTGCCTCATCTTCCTGCTGGGGAGCTCCTGTAGTTTCCTGAACTCACTAATTACTCCAGGAAACAATCCTGCAGTATTAGATGTACACTTATAGTATATGCTACACAAAACATTAAGAGTTAGAAAAATGTTTTTATTTCTGTGTTTCATGGTTTTCTGCATAATGTCTCAGGGGATGCAAGTAGTTTGATCTTGGATGAGTGGAATGACACAGGGTCACAAACATATATCCCCACCTATCTTTAATGACGTGTTAATTCCAGTCCTTATTCATTCTGCAGTCACAGCCTAAACTATGGAGGGTTACAGAATATAACAACACTATCCACTGGTGTCCAAATTAATTCCCATTCATACAATGCTCTTTCCAAAAACTTCCTGATCAACACCACACACGTAGTGCACCTTTAGTTAGTGTAAACTCCCCTGAACGATATGCAAATACAGCAGGCAATGCAATGACACTACTGGCCAAAAACAAATAAATGAACATAGTCTTTGGCAAATCCTCTTATTCAGGCAAATCCTATTTTTCAGGCAGAGAAACTGTCTCCTGAGATTTTTTTTAGCATAGAACTATCTCTGAAAATGAAATGTCTCTGCAGGCATAAGCTCAGGACTTCCTCTTAGTAATCGTAGCTAAATTTATTAGAGTCTTTTCTCTTCTGCCACATGTGCCATTATACCTCCTGGCTGTTTGTGACAGCACCTGGGGGTTGAAGAGACACGCACTCTCAAGCACATAAATTGCTTTTTCTTTCAACTCAACTGGGTTGTGATTTGCTTGAACAGAAAATTGTCCAGTTCAGAAAAGAGGAAGGAAAAGGAAAAAAGAGAGGCTTAGCAGACTCAGGAGGGAGAACAGACTGCAAAGAAAAGCTCCTTTCTAATAATAAAGCCTTGAGGAAAAAAACATCAGTTGTTGCAATTGCTGCACAGTCTTTCTTTCTTGAGGCAAAGCCAAGGGGTTCTGGTTTCTCTAGGTTTTCATAAGAGCCTAAATTTGGGGAGGCTTCAGGGATAGATGCAATCCAAGGTAAAGCAGAGGGCACACGCAACCAGGGGACTACAAGGCTATTGTTTGGTGCAGGACTAAGTGATGAACTGTGTCCAAGTTCACATTTTAATGCCATCTCCTACATAGAAATATGAGCACATACACCCTGGAAAAGTACTGGCAGTAAGTGCCAGATTCCCAGAAAGCACTGGATTTGCTATGCCTGCACCAGCCCAGTTAAGCATGTGTCTGCATTGCCAATTATCTTGCTCATAGCAAACATTTGCCAGTACCTCTGCCATTAGCAGACGTTCAAACAGGTAAAAAGACCTAAAATATTCCCAAATAACCAACTTCCCCTTCTGCCTTTCAGGCGACAATCCAAGTGAAAACAGAGGATAAGGGTAGCCAACAGTGCTAGCGCAGAGGATAAATTAAGCTGAATCGCCGTTTTCCTTCCCAGCTCCTGAAAATATCCACATCCAAAACCTCTAACACTTGGCAGAAGTCTTTCAATCATGGCTTTTATGATATGTTTCCAAAAGACTTTTGCCAGTAGGTCAGTCTAATCTTATAAACACACACATAGAAAAGACACATATATGAACGCACATATATAAAAGAAGTCAGGGCACATTGTAGAAGTTGTTGCTGGGGTTTTTTGCCAATTTCTTGTCCTATTTTACTCATATCTAGTCTGTTTCTGAAAATGCCTCACTTTGGCAAAGGCATACCATAATATCAGGAGCATATCATAGCCTTGTGTTTTCTGCAGACTTTATTATGACCTTGAATGTCTGAAAGCTTAAGCACCATATCTAAAAGGTAAGTTTTGCTGTGTGAAGAACTGGACAAGAAATCAACCTGTACATTTCAGACCTGCCTGAAGATGTTTATCCCAGGTTCTTGAGCTCATTTTGGACTTAGAGAGACTTTAGCACTGGTCCATGTGACATCTGCTTGTTTCAAGGCCAGGTAAAAGGTAAAAAAACCCCAATGTACAGATCTCTCTCCCTTTCCAAAGAATTTCATTGCAATCCTTTGGTTTGATACAAATAATGTTGATTCTAAATTGTTTTAAAAATCCTGTATGACAGCAGGCAAAACAGAAAGTTGGAAAAATACAGAGGTGCTTCATTCCCAAAAAGCCTCTTCTGGAGGTTTTTTTAAGAGAGATCTGAACCAATAAATGAAATTGAAAAAATCCAAAATCTCCCACAGATCCAACCTATGAAACTTTGTTTAGAAGAAATTGTAACAGTTCTGCTACCTTTGTAAGTGCTATAGAAATGAAGGTTGAAACCAATTACCTTTCTTGCTTCCTTATCGTAAAATATTACACTAAGCCTTCCTCAACTCAGTTGATGTATATAGATCACAAGAGCTAAGACCATAAGACATAGGCCAGATCATAAGCGATCTAATCTGAAGTGCAGCTAGGCCAGACATCAGACCCACACTCTTTACCCTTTAAATTTGTAAAAATAAGACTATAAAAAGTTATTTATGTATAGATATATAGATATATATAATTTTACAGAAGATATAAGAAGATTTAAAATTATAGTATTTATAGAAGAAAATTATTCTTGATGATAAAATAAAAGTAATACTACTAGAAAAAGAAATGCAGTAGGGAAATGGTGATTTGTGTGTAGAAGGTCATCGTAGATGGAATAGGAGCAATTTATATGGACAGATTCCTGTAAAATATACCAAATTGGCTGCATGTTCAAAATATTTTGGTAAATCAGACCTTTTTGATTAGGAATTGGGCATTAGGAGGACAATGAGGGACAAATACATCACTATTTTTTCTTTGCATTGCTTTGAATGCCTTCTTTGCAGTACTTTCTTTTCTTTTACAAAGCTTTTGGACTTGATCATTTCTTCTTATGGGTTAATGATTTCTCCCTTGAACAATATGTTTCCAGACTTCATTGATTAGATCTTTTCCTGTTTTGCATAGTGCATACTGAAGATGAGAAATGACAGAAGATATGCTGCCCTCAAGAGAAAAACAGGAAGAACAGAAAAAGGAAAGATGGTGCAAAAAGAAGAGAGGTAGTTATTGTCATTGTCAGCAGTGAAAAAAAAAAAGACATCTACAAAATCCATTTATATATGTTGTAAAATGGTCTACATTTTCTGCAGTATTTTCAAATAAACAGTACCCAGTTTTTGGCAAGAAACTCATCCTTAAAAAGCTACTTCATCTTGTGTTGCAAAAAAACCCCAGAAGGGAGCATACATTTTAAGAAACAAATGATGGAACCTTTCAATTTTTAAGTTAAAGAGAGAGTTCTCAGAATCTTCCAGTGGTGAGATCAGTGTAGCATTAGTTATTTCAGTAAAGTCAAAATCTGACAGCAGGATGAAAATACATTAGAATAGAAACTAATGCAAGTAAATCCAGGCAAAATTTTGTGAACAGAACATAAATATTTTTTTCTCTTTATGTACTTGACCACTGCACTTAAACCTCAAATTAGTAACAATCTGATTTACTATGTTAAATTTGCCAGTTTAATTTGTCCACCTGGGAAATACCATTTTATTTCTATTTATTTCCTGGTTTAGGAACTAGGCTCAAAAAGAGAGGAAGAAAGAATTTTAACTTTGATGTTACTTTTCACAGTACCATTCTTTTTGTCTCATATGTCATGCTTTCTTCTCTTCATATCCTCTGAATATTTTCTGAAGTCCAGAGATCTATTGCTTTTAGCTAATATTTTTATTCCCACATGTTATAAACCTGTACCTTGAACAGAACAAGACTTTTTGACATGAATTTCTTTCACAAGTCATAAGTAAGTTTAGGGTTAGCATTTTTCCTTAGTCTTATTGCCCACATAGCATTAATTTTCTTTGGTATGGTCAAATCAAACCTAAATTATCTAATTTACACAAAAGCAGAAAAATGAAATATTTACCAATTTTCTCTTCATTTTCTTTCAGGAAACATGTGGAGTATGAAAAAAACCCCTTAAAAAAAAAAAGAAAAAAGACACATCAGTTAAAATTATCTTAAGGAAAAGGGTCAAAATTCAAAGAAGAAATAACAAATGAGATCTTTAAGCAGGAAAAAACCAAACTGTTTTGTCTATCAGCAATTTAAAGAGAAACTCAAGAGAAGAACCCTTTCCCAAAAACCATTCAGTTTGAACAGAGATCCATACAGTAATACAAACCGTATTTCCAGTTAGTCGTGTATGAAATTCTAATTGCTTCTTCATAGGTTATATGGGAAACAGAAACGAAACCCACAATATTTTAGGAACATTTATCTTTGCAAAAATGCCAAAACCAGCATTTTTGCTTTTCTACTTGAGGTCTCTCAGGATCTACAGGACACCTACCATTCACTCCAAGGATTCCCCAGAATCTAACAGCTCTCAGGTTGCTTAAATGACAAAAAAAATTCCTGCTAACATATGTTTTACATTGGCAATGTCACTGCTACTTGACAATTCTGGCCAATGTCAAAGATTTCTCTTTCTGATATCCCTTGAAAAATAACCATCTCTGATTCATTATAGATGTAAAGTATCTATAAAATGATCAGACTTCATTAAACAACAATGAAAAAGGATTTTGTGATGTGTGCACAGGTTTACCAACACAGGGAACAAGATACACACCAGTATTTTCAAGAGGAATGACAAAAGTGCAGGGCTAAACAGAATATTGCTGGAATTTGGAAAAGCTGAAGTTTTCAATACCACCTAAGCAGTTGCATTAACATCTAAGCAACATGTCAGCCTACTCTTCACAAGCTTTCCGTGGCTTCCAGGTCAGAGGAACTGCTCCAGTGGGTGGCAGCTTCTAAGTGTTTCAGTGGGAATTGTGGTAAAGCACCATATGAAACAAGTTGGGGGTTACTTCTCTGTCACCACCACCTTGGGTAGACCAGGGTAAGTGCATTTCAGTCTGCTCCCAGCCAATTCCATGAAAATGAGCTAAGTTTAAAAACAGAAGTTCTACCACTCTGAGTGTTTAAGTTACCTGCATTATTCTCACAGACTCATAACCTCTTACATCGTTCATCTGTACAGTACGTTTTACTGGCTTTTTAATCTTCCGTGAATTATTTCTTGACCATAGGAATATTTAGTAATTTTGAAAATCTTATGGGTAATAGTTAGATTTTGGTACTCTAGCAGAAATATTTTGCAAGCTGTCCTTACAAAATTCCCTAAATTTATAATGAGGGAAGGCATACTGTTCTGTTGATACCAATTTATCTCACTCTTTGAGGACAAAATATACTATGATAATTGTTTATATAAAAAGTTGGCTGTATCAGGGTCAGAATTATTAAAGAAAAACACCTATTCCATAGTTGAGAAGGGAAAGATAAGTTCCAGTCTGAGATATTCATCACAGATCAATCATTGATTCCCTTCATAAATGTGGGTGCTATTGCTGGTGTTCTAGCTGGCCTGGAGCATCTTTAAATGTGACAGTTTCCCCAGCAGCCGAGTAATGCAACAGGGCCAGGGCTAGTGCTCCAGGGTCTGCCCAGCATTCGCCAGAACTCATTCCTGAAGCTTGCTAGCTGGCTTGTTCTGTGCCTGCCAAGGCCTGCCTGCAGCTTCGCTGCTGCTTGGCTTAAACGTGAAAGCATTCTTCCTTATGACAGTAACATCTACGAAGCTCACCATATACAGCACAATCAGAATGACCTGGACTTCCAGAGCAATGAAGAAAGAACAAGGTATAAAAATATGTTAGAAAACACAAAAAATAACCCCATGCAGATCCTAAAGTGAAGACTTCATCATCATCTTCCTCTTGGCAAAGGGCTCTGGATGCTGACAACTCCCCCAAGCACACCCACCATCAACCCTAGAACACAGAGGGTCATTGAAAAGAGGACAGTAATGACAGGAAAAGGATTAGAAACCAGGAAATATACATAATAATTTCAAGTTAATTTTTATTGTTGATATATTTTCTGTGCAGTAGCACTCTTTTTTTTATCATTTCTCTTAGACCTGCATTAACAATAGTTACTTTATTAGAATGTTAAGGTTTCAGTTAAGTTCTTAAGTTTATATAGTAGATTTTCACCTTTTTTGACCCAAGCATGACTTTGAGTATAACAGCAGCCAAAAGAGACTTTCCAACTCAAATAGACATTAACTAAAATTAGCAACACGCACTTCATTACATTTATTGGCTTGGGTAACCTATTGTGATCTGTAAAACAGGATTGTGTTAAACAACTGTTTTCAACACAGAGATCACTCCAAACCACAAACTAATTTCAAGATTATTCCAACTTGGTATTACAGAAATCTCAAACTGAAATTCATATCTGAATCCCTGGCTCAAAGAAATGCAGATGTGTTTTGTGACTCAGACAGCCCCAGACTTCACAGCTCAATCTTCACTCCAGCTGTTTAAACTCATCATTTACGAGCTTCTGGATATCAACACCAAGCATAGCAAGTATGGCTAGACTCTGCTTAAAAAAAAATCCCAACTGAATCTCTTGATGAATTGATGAAATTATTTTATTATAGTTAGGCAGTGTATTGGCATGAAAAACCACAATGCTCGTAGCCTTATAAAATATTGGAAAATGAAAAGTTTGCATTATTAAGCAGCAGGTAATCTCAGATAACGTCAGCCTCCTCCAACAGACCAGCCTTGCTCTGAAGTGAATATAAACCATGAGCTTTCCCTATCGCCTTTTCAATCTCCTTTAGATAAATCCTGAATTTTGTTTACATATCATAATTGAACTGAAGACAAGTCCCTTTCTCATATCAAAACACATACCCCCTGGGAACAATCAATTGATTGATTGTGCAATCTATTACAAAGATTAGTATTAGTTCATCGTTACGTGACATGACTCCTTACACAAACCCATTGACCGACACACAACAATGGAGATCAATACAATCCTTCCTCTTCCTCTCCCATAAGTAATAAAAAGAGAGTCAGGGAGAATCTCCATCCCTTATTGGATGCAGGGAGGAACATCACAACCAAGGACGAGGAGAAGGCTGAGCTACTTAAAGCCTTCTTTGCCTCTATCTTCAAAAGTCAGACCAGCTATCCCCAGGGTGTTGAGCCTCCCAATCTGGAAGATAAGGATGAAGAACAGGAAAAGCCCCTCATAATCCAGGAGAAACTAACAAACTGCTTCTGTACCTAGACTCCAATAAGTCTATGGGGACTGATGGGACTCACCCAAGAGTACTCAGGGAGCTGGCAGAAGAGCTCATCAAGCCTCTCTCCATCATCTATCAACAATCCTGATCAACAGGGGAGGTACCAGATGACTGGAGGGTGGCTAATGTGACGCCCATCTACAGGAAGCGCTGGAAGGAGGATCCGAGCAACTACAGGCCTGTCAGCCTGACCTCGGCACCAGGAAAGGTCATGGAGAGGATCATCTTGAGTGAGCTCTCACGGCAAGTGCAGAGCAGCCAAGGGATCAGGGCCAGCCAGCATGGGTTTATGAAAGGGAGGTCTTGTTCAACCAACCTGATCTCTTTCTATGACCATGTGACCCGTCTTCTGGATGTGGGGAAGGCTGTGGATGTTGTCTACCTGGACTTTGGTAAGGTCTTTGACACCACCTCCCACAGCTTTCTCCTGGAAAAGCTAGAGAATAATGACATAGACAAGTGTGCTCTCCATTGGGTAAAAAACGGGCTGGATGGCCATGCCCAGAGAGTGATTAATGGGGAGTGGTCAGGCACTGGATCAGCCCACCCAGGGAGGTGGTTGAGTCACCATCCCTGTAGGTATTTAAGAAATGAGTAGATGTGGCCCTTCAGGGCATGCTCTAGTGGCTGAGATTGTAGGGAGTGGTTTGTGGTTTTTGTGTATGGTTGGACTTGGTGGTCTCAGAGGTCCTTTCCAGCCTTAACAATTCTGTGATTCTGTGATAATTCCCAAGAGTATCTATCAAGGATAGATCCCCAGAGAAACTGATTAGTAAAATAGCAGGCAGGATGCAGTTTGATTCTTTCTTAACAATCAACTTTAGGAAAATTAATCTTTCAGCAGGGGTGCCTTAAAATAAAAATCCTCTTATTGTAAAGGAAAACCTTAAGGCCTCCTCTTCTGGCAAAGTTGTCCCTGCATCTGCACCTGCACCTCTGCTCCCTTGCAGACATGATGGAGGCCCCTTTTTGCCCTCTTTCTGCAGCTGCATAAGTATTTTCCATCAAAAAGGGAGGCTGCATAGCAACCAACAGCCAACTCTGATCACCCTCCAGTTTCAAAAACAGTGAATCAAACATACAGGTTAAAACTCTTGGGATGGCAAACTGGCAGCAGTAAAGGTGAATAGCAGGTCAAAAAATGATCCTGTCGGTCGGCAGTGGGACCAGCAGAGGACAATTCTTCGTCCTTGTCATATTATAATAGCACAGGATAATTATTTAGCAGCAGATGAGGGGCTTTACAGAAATGTCATGATTTGTAGCTCTTTTAATATGCCTCAGATAACCATTAGACTGGCACAAAGTTTATATTAATTGTAGTGGCATAAACTCCACTGAAGGCAATTTCATTTGAATATGAGGGCAAACGTTCAGTCTCTGGGTCCTATTTAGCTGTGAGCTCCAGTTATGTGCTGGAATTTTGGCTGCTTGAGACTTTTCAAGACTGAAGTGAAGAGCTTAAAGGAGTAGTAATTATGTTTTAAAGAGCAATGAGACCCCGGGAAGAGTGGGGAACCTGTGCTAATGAAACACAGGGCAAAAAAACACAGTGCCTTAGCAAAAAAAAAATACAGTTGCATTGATTTCTGTAATTTCTTTTCTTTAGTTATAGCCATTTACATCATCTTGAGAAGTTGTCAATATGATTAACACCTCTTAATTTCATAGAGGCTGATTGATTTTTGTGCAGTTTGTAAGTACTGAGCACTGCAGAAACCAAAGCTCATTGAGTTGTCTGACCTTAGATCTGCTTTCAGGGTTTATTGTATTAAAGACCACTGCACAATGCATCCATCTAAAAAGACTACCAGTCCTAACAACAGAGATGTTAGCAGTCACAAAAGTATATAATAAAAAAATGCCGCTCATTATAGGTAGACTGGTGATTTTGTGTTTGTCATTATACGTACGCTTTTGAAAAGAAACACCATAGAAGTGGAAACTTTTTTAGAGCATGAGAACTATAGATTAATGGAGCTGTATGAAGTACATGGAAAAAAAGGAATCCCTATAATGTTGTAAAAAGGAAAATAAATGCTCACTGGACAGTCTGACTATTAAGATTTATAAAGACAAAGAATCTTCACATTAAAAAAGTAGCTTACTCAGATATGTGACTCTAGATGATTTTCAGTACCTTCTAATTATCTCTATAACACTAATTCCATAATCCACAGATTAAAATATTTAGAAAATTCTGGATGAGAAGGTTTATAGTATATAGGTTTCATCATTCTTTTATAATATTATGATTCATTTTTCTTCTGACATCTAGGATCATTACAATTCCATATTACATTTATCCTATTACAAGATTCCGAAGACATTTCTTATAGATGGGGATTCTGTCTATGTGAGAGATGACACAAATACAGAATGTCATTTGATAATTCCTTGATCTATAAAATTATTATTATGGCAGCTTTCAACTGCACTCAATTAGTAAGTGAATATTTTAAAAGAGAAAAATAAAACTCATAGGAGACATTAGTTCTCAAAGATTCGTAACAGCTTATTAAAATGTCTTCTCTGTCCCACTAGTCTTCATTACCACATTACCAATGAGCATGCCCTAAAAATCTTGATGAGAAAGAAAATGTGCAAAGTGCATCCCTGATGAGGATTAAATATGCTGACTCCAAACCACTGGAATTAATTTCATAAGCTTAAATGCTAGACAATTCAATGCTGTGAGGAGTGAAAGACGGGAATAACCTGATCTGTAGTCTGCATTTTAAGGTGAAAAAAAAAGTTTCTGTGGTAAGACAGACCGAGTTTTTTGCCAGGCAGTGCCTCAAGCCTTCCACACCAGATATTTCTGTTTCTCAGCCAATGGAACAAGTCAGACTCTCCAGTACATTTAATTTCTAACTGACTGGTGACTAACAAATGAGCTATGTACACAAACCAGCCCAAATGGGCACTGCCGTTATTACAGTATTAACTGTTTCTCCAATCCAATTTATTTATTCTGAATGAGAATTTATTGATCCTCAAGAGCTGATTAACATGTGAACAAATCAAATGATGAGTTAATTAACCCAAACACTCTTAAGATTTCCAGATTGCAGCCTCTGGTCTAGCTAGAATTAATTTTCTGAGCAGAGTGTTTTTAATGATGGACTATCTACAAATAAGAACACAAGTTTAAACAGAAGAGAGGTTTCCCAAATCTACAGATTTGCAAAAAATTGGAAGTCCAAATGTCACATCCACAAATAGTGATTATGAGCAGTACCTCGCAGTTCTGGCATTCACCCAGTATCTTGCGTTACTTAAAAAACCCAGGCACCTTAATTAACCTATTTCTGGTTTCCCTAGTATAAAGCGAACCTTGGGGATTATGAAATGGGAGCATAGTGCACACCTGGATAACAATGTACTAGTGGCTATTTTAGAGATTGCAGAATCTGGCACAAGACTCTTCACAGAAATACAGGTTTTAAAAAAGGACCTGTGACCCTGACAGGAATCAGAGGAGACCCAGCCAGGCTCTCTTAACCTCCATCATGCATAAGGAAGGAAAGTAATGTTTTCAGTTACAAATAGAACAGAGTTTACCAGAAAATGGGCTCTCCTTTTCGCATACAGACCTACATTCAGTTCTCATCACCACCATCTCCTTGTCTCTCAATCTGCACAAGTCCCAGCAAGCAGTGGATGCATTTAATCTAATGTCACTCTGCATCCCAGGATTTCCATTATAATACTATTTTTGTTACCTTGGATTTTTAGCTTACGAAAAGGTTTCTGAAAGACAGAAGAATGTTCTGAAATAGGCAGTCAAGGAACAGTTGCACTGGTCTTATCAGGCTTTCCAAACAGCACAGTGCTGGTTATCAAAGAGCACTGTGAGCACAATTATTGCTTTAATCAAGCAAAATTTGAATATTTCTCAGTTACCTGTAAAAGAAAGAAACCTGTTGTCTTTGTTTCAACATTGAAAAATAATTCAATTAATTCACAAATATAAGATGTCCATTTCAAATCAAACATTTGAAGCCTTATTTAGATTCAAAGTTGGAACATTTCATTCAGGTTTCTTCCCTTCTGCCTACCCCCAGAAACTTGGTGGAGTGAACCCCAGCTCACTAAATCCAAGTGTGTGTTTCTTTATTAGGAAAGTGCCACCTTCTCTCAGAGCCACTGGCAATTTCCTTGGAAATGTGGTTTTAAATGTCACATAAGGAGTTGTTGAATACTGAGCTCCACGGTGTGGGCTGAGCAGCTGGGAATCTTCCCCCATACATACAGAGGTGTCTGTGTATCATATGCCTGTTTTCATCCAAACCTCCTGGTTCCCTGCCTCTCCCTCTCTTGAGCCTTATTAGCAGAGCTTTTAGATCAGCTTCAACATCTCCTGCCAGCCAAGTTTCTGTACATGAGGTTTTTTTCCTCATCCAGACTGTCAAAAAAAGGAGGCAACACTGAGAACTTCTGGGCTGATTTGAATATTCAAATCCATCATGCTTGGAGGAGCTTAAAAGTAGGAAAGAAAGTAGTTGACTGTCTGCTTTACATTTATCATTAAAAACAGTGGGGCGGACTCCAAGAGAATTAGCAGAATTCCTTTTTCATATTACTTATTCAAAAGACCATTTAGCATTTAGGTAGAACAGCAGAAGAAAACATTTATGCTTGTGTTAACTCTTCTATGATAAATAAGTGGCTTCATTTTTCACAGATATCTTTATAATACCTTTAGTAAGCACACAAATGAAAGTTGGATGTCATGCAATCACTGCATTTTCGAGATTTTGTCCAAAATTTATTTTTGATCCAAACTAAAATGCTTATGTAGCACCACTGAAACGATTCTGAGTTTTGCTGCTAAATAAGAATGAATGTGAATTACAAAACATACAACCAGCTTCAGTCTTACATCACGGCTGTTATTTTGCTTCGGGATAGAAAGTTATCGAATTGGAGCCTTTACCTACTTTGCTGGTAAAAGAATCTTTCCAAACTATACTAGTGAGTGTCACTGGGATGGTAGTACCTGATCAGGCCCCTTTAAAACTGCTAGCTATTTCCTAGTAGGACTTTAATCATTTTGCCATGAACCTTTGCTTTTTAAAGATATTGACAGGTCAGAGACACAGCAGCTCTAAACTGGCATTGCTTCACTGAAAAAGCAGCCAGATAAGAAGCTTGTCCAATTCTGCCACAGGCTGTTTTTCAAGGAGTCCATCTAATCCCCCAATGTGGTATTGAATATCTTTAAACATTTAAATAATTTCTGTTTTAAATAAGCGGTGATCCAGGAAGGAATTATTTCATATATTGAGGAAGAGTTATTGATTTACTGTAGCCTTCTTGCAGGACATTAATAGCTGCCATCAAAACATGATGCACTCTGAAAAATGCCAGCACATAACTAATCTCTGTTTACAATTGGTTTGAGAATTGCTGACAACTGACATATACCACTCACAATAAAACAGTCATGTATTAAGTGCCCCAGGACTACGCCCCCCAAAAGAAAGAGACAGAGGAGAAGACTGCAAGACTGCTGTTGCCTCTTGCACTTGATTTGTGCTGGCACTTTTGCCATTTTAGAGATAAAAAAAAAACCTAGCTTGATGGCAGTGATACCACCACAGACTGCTTTTGCTAGCAGCAGCCATCTGTAAGCCATGTGAAGTCCTCAGGTAAATTTTCAAGCCACACGCCTTTGTGATTAAAACCTGTGGTCAGGAATGCAGACTTAACTTTCCCATGAGAAAATTATGTGTTTTAGCAGCACCCATAATAGTTACTGCAAAACCTTACGTGTGTAAAAGCTGACTTTTAACAGGGGATTTTGCAAATTGCTGTCACCTTGAAGAGGTGCCGTCTGTGCTTCTGTGCATTAATCCCATTGCTTCGCTATCCAAATGATGAAAAATAAGATAAAATTCAAGTTATGGAACAAAGACACTAGGTAATCAAAAAGGATGAATCATCCTTTGACCTGTTACATTTTTTAATTAACCTGTATTGCTAACAGATGATTGGATTATCTCTCTGACAGTACATTATGGCAGAAAAAAAAAAAACTATTACTTTTCTCCATAAAACACATCATGCATACTTTGGAGTAACTTAGGTCATTGAAGAATATCTCAGGTAAAAAAGTGTTAATACTTTTGCAAATAAATGTTTTGGGATTCCTGGCTTCAGGCTAGAACAGCCAAACTGACTTCAATAAAATTGTCAGTGTGGAAATTTGATTTAACTAATATTGTTTATTTAAACAATCTAAACTCAATCTTTTGATCCTGCTAACTCCAGCCTTATGCCCCAATAAAAATGTATGAAAAGTGTGCAAAGAAAACCACTGCTGCTGCTAATCAAGGCTAAGAGCTCAGTCAGGAAGAGGTTAAACGGGTGATGATCCCCAGTGTCAGGGCCATATAAAGTGTGAGATCTAATGGGGACAAACTTGATCCTGCTCTCTTTTTATTGCAATTCTGATCCAAGTTACCACTAGACAATCCCAGATTCTGACAGGGGCATTATAAGCTGTGCTCAGGCACATGGTATAGGTATGAGTTCAAAGATTTAAATCACACAGTTCTTTGGTGCTTTTGATTCTGATAAGTTATGAGCATATAGGTTTTTCTATTATTTTTTGCTATAAAATTACCAAGCAGATTAAATTATAATTGTGATAATAATAAAGCTACAAAATTGTAGGAACATATGTGCTAGAAATGTAAGTACTGGCATTTAGATGGGTATTGCAAATAAAAAACCAAATCATATCCAACATAGAGTAATATAACAAAAAAATAGTAAAGGAAAACATGTACATGTGTATTGAGAGCAGGACGGTACAAAAACACATTCCAAAATTGGTACTTTGGCAGAGAAAAAATTAATCCCCTCTGAGCAGTGTCTGTTTGGCACCCAGCCTGTCCCATGCCAGATGAGATCAGCTTAACAAATGGATGAGTACATGAACAACTGATAAGATTTGCAATTATACTGTTTATGGGTTTGTCAATCATGTCAGTATCATTAGCTGTTATTTCTGAGATCAAAGGGCTATAACCTGTTTCTAACAACATTTCAACATTATTTTGAAATATTTTTTAGGGCAAATCATAAATGATATCCTAATAAATCAGTGTTGAAACTAATTGTAATTAATTCTGGCATCACAAAGATATGAAGATATTGCTTTTGCTTCCAGCTGGCCTTGCTGCCCACCAGCCATAACACAAGGGGCTAAACATAGATGAGTTGTCTTCTTAGGAAGACTGCACTCACTCTAGAAAGTTTACCAAAATCTTCTGACATGTAGTATGCAGAAAAGCTAAGAGTTAATTAGTAGAATAAATAGTGACACAATATCTTTTCTTGGTCAGTAATATGGCTAGTGCCTTCTCATGCTGTTAAGAAAGGTCCATGCTGGAGGAGAAGGCCTCTTCAGAAGTGCCTGTGTGTGTTTTGGGCATGTCTGAGAGGCTGGCAGCTCAACCATTAAGAGGTGAGTGCCTTGTGACCTTTCCAAACCTAGGGCAGAGGATACTGATTTTCTGCAGTTCATGTACCTTTGGAATTGTTTTTTCTTAAGATGTTAAATTATAATATTATTTGCCCTGAATCCACATTCTACTTTATAGCATTTATCCTTTCCATCAAGTTAAAAATATTTAATTATAGTAAACAGGGAATAGAAGAGCTATCTAAAAATAATTCAACAGCTGTATAATAAGTAGGCTGCACTTCTGAACTTAAAGCCTATATATACTCTTTATTCCAACACACCAGCTGCTAACAATTCTAGGAAATGAGTGCACTGCTCTTTTGATACCAAACCTTTATCTTGGTAATTTACAATAGTCAAGAACTAAAGAATGAGGCATTTTCATAATATGCACAAGGGTTTTAACTTGAATTAAATAGTGGTCTCAATTTAAATTTACCTTCCTGTAAGTCACATTTAAATCAAAACCTGTCCATAGCTGAGCTACATCAGAGCTCGAGGTGCCCAGACAGGATTTGCAAAGGGAGGATGGATCTCTCAAAGGTCAACTGAGGTCACCCCTTCAGCCAATTCTTTTTCAGGCCTGCCATGGACCTGAGGACAATGACCTGACATCAGTCAGGTGCTGGAGGGTATATTCTGAGAACTACAGACAACAGCATAAATTGTAGCAAGTCACAGAGAAACTTCTGTAGCCACGGAATTAGAATGAATATAAGTGACTTCTTGACAACTCCAGATACTTAACAGAGGTCTCTACATATAATGCAGAGTTATGGTTCAGTTAACAGAGAGCGGGAAAAAATATATTAATAAAGGTGAGGGGGTCAGCATAAAATTGAATATTCAAAAACTAATGGCATGACAGAAGAGACTTATTATGAAATTACTCTTCCTATCAAAGTCCAGTGGAAAGCATCAGCTTACTCTGCATGCGTAACAGTGAGAGCTGTCAGCCCATCACCAGGTGAAAGAGAACAATCTCCAGGAAACTGTCCATCACTTCCAGTGATAAATTATTTTTTAAAACCAGTTCAAATTATTTTTTTATATACTTATCCAAAAGTATTAAAAGGTATTAAATTATATTATTCCTGTGGCTTAGTCCATGATTATTTTTCAGGAAGTAATACAAATCTCAAATAGGTCAAAATACAGTGTATCATGGTGAATAAATCTCACTGTAGAGATACTCTACAGGAAAGGACAACAGTTGATTTATTCAGCCCATGCTTCCAGCCTGCTAGATAGCCAAATAAATGAGTCAACAGCTTACATAAAATCAAACTGGGGAAAAAAAAAAAGTACTGACCTAAAGTTATGCATCAATTCCAACAAAATTTCCAAGTCAATGCAGAGCAATATATTTGATCTCCTGATTTTTTTCCTGAAATTTCATGCAGCTGCTTCACACAGTATGTTTACAGGGCTGTGAGGAAATTGGTATAAGGTTGGGTTCGCTGTCCCCAATGTGGGATACGTCACTTGATGGGGAATGCTGCCCACACATTTTGTGGTCTCCCTGTCACTGTCATTAAAGGGATTTCCAGTGTTAAAGTGGACTCACAGGACTGAACTCAAGGAGTTCAGGAGACTTTCAGGAGACACATTTTTCACCAGTTGGATGACCTGAAATCCACCACATATCTTCACTGAATTAAGACAGAGATTAAATTATGCACATTTACTTTGGTGTCCTGGTTGGAGGTAGAAGAGAACCAACTTTCTGTTCAGTAATTTTCTTTCTTATCTAAGCCTCTTCTAACTCTCTGAAATTAACAGCATGTTGTGCAGAAAACTGTTTGTCCTTAGAGTGAAAATACCTATGTTTATAGTCAATGCCAAGGAATGGTGAGCAGTCACTCTTGCTTGTACTTATTGCTATAACAAACAAGGTCATCTAACTTCTTTATTTGCCCCATTAAAGAGTCAGAAGTCAAAAAGAATAAAGGGGCAGCACCTGCAGGTCATTGGCCAATCTGGCCCAAATAACAACATTTGGAAAGGTGAATATGAGACAAAGATATGAAGTTTTTGTTTTACTTCAATTACTGTTATGCACTGTGTCCTGGTTTCAGCTGGAATAGTTAGTTTTCTTTCTAGTAGCTTCTANTTGCTATAACAAACAAGGTCATCTAACTTCTTTATTTGCCCCATTAAAGAGTCAGAAGTCAAAAAGAATAAAGGGGCAGCACCTGCAGGTCATTGGCCAATCTGGCCCAAATAACAACATTTGGAAAGGTGAATATGAGACAAAGATATGAAGTTTTTGTTTTACTTCAATTACTGTTATGCACTGTGTCCTGGTTTCAGCTGGAATAGTTAGTTTTCTTTCTAGTAGCTTCTATGTTTTAGATTTAGTATGAGAATAATACTGACAACACATATTGGTTTAGTTTTTGATAAGTAATGTTTATATTAGTCAAGGACTTTTTCAGCTTCACACAGAAGCTGAGAAGAAGCACAGACAGGACAAGCTGTCCAAAGGAATATTTCATACCACAGAGGTCATACTCACTATATAAATAGGGGATGGCTGAGGGTTAGGAATCCACGATTGCTGCTCAGGATATTTTGGGCAACCAGTCATCAGCTGGTGACAGATACTTGCATTGTATTACGTTAGTATTATTATTATTATTATTACTACTACTACTAGTACTTTCTTCCTCTTGTATTACCCTTCTATTAAACTGTCTATTTCAATCAATTAGAGTTTCCCCCCCTTGCCTTTTCTCAGGAAATCCCCTATGACACCCTCAGCACAAGGAGGTCAGTCCTCAGGTGAGGAGCACTCAGGAGGGTCACAGGCAGCTATCCATACTCAAATGAGCATTGCCTTCTGACCTGCTTACAGCACAGGAGGAGAACCTGAACTTCCCCCAAAGTCTGTGTGTCCCAAAAGTCCCACTCCAATTTCATGTTCTAAATTTTTATGCCTATGGCTGCAACTGTGGAAAGAGTCTCTCACGATGTAAAAACACCTGTACAGGAAGCAGACAATTGTTCAGTATTGATTTCCTTCAGGCCCAAGATAATATCAGCATTTTATTTCATGTCAAAGCATTGTTGTTTGCTTAGAAATCAAACCAAAAATGCACTGAAATGAAGTAACACACATAAATGTCACTTCAAATAATAAATTCTAAACTCATTTTGTGATAATTGTGTATTTAAGGATAGTAAAAATATTTGAGAGAAAAAAGAGTTGTGCATACTAAATGTTACTTCAAGTAAAATATTGTTTCTCTAATTAAATTGGTTTAATTTCATGGCTTTAATTCCACGGACACCTTCCTCCTGTGTATTGCAATTAGTCCATTCAAAAGCATCTCTAATTGGTTCAAAAGCAATCTCTAAGGTGGTGGTGTGTTATGTCTGCTTTGCTAACTGCCACAAAGGCATATAGAGAAGTATCTAAGGGGGGAAGTAATATAACATGAATGGTTACCTGCAGTTCACATTAAAATTCAGCTATTTTCAATATAAAATCTCTGAATGTCACTCATAGTGGTGCAACTCTAACCTCATCCTGAAGAAGAACAGGGAATCATTCAGTTTGCATTCTCAGTACAGAACATGTTTGCCCCTAAAGCTTGACCATTTACCTGCTGCTTTCTTTGGTTGTATTTGTTGTTGATTCTCCCCCACCAAGTCCTGAAGCTCCAGCTTCAGATTCTGTGAGAGTAAAGTATTGCATAATGAGAGAAAACAATCTTTTTAACAACAAAATTCATGTGAAATCATCATTAGGATCTCTGCAGGTCTGATTCTCATCTCTGATGACTCCAAGTAAGCAATTTCTGCTGGCACGAATGAAGCCAGAATACATTAGAGTGTCTCCATGAGGGAACTTGAGAGCTCTCTACTTCGGAATATGATTTATCTTTCCCTTTTATGGATTAAATTAGTAAGCCCCCTTCATGCAAATAATTTGATTGCCTATACCAAATACGCAGGAATGCCTCTTCCCCCTTGTGGGCCATTAATGTTTGTATGACTGCCTACATCATGGTATTTTAATTTGCATAGAATGGAGCTGAACTCAAGGGCTTAATACTTGTCATAGCGTCCCTGGCAGAACTTGACACCTATTCCCACTCTATTCTTGTGCTTTTTGGCATTTACAATCAATATCTGTCTTGTTTGTCAGCCTGCTGCCATAAAATTAATTCGTTACAAATCTACCCTCTAAAGAAATATTATGTGACAACACTTGCTGTAAGTCTTGCTTGTCCTAACAGCTATTCAGTAAAACAGCAAACCCATTTTGCTATAATTTAGACGGGAGGGATGTTTCCCCTTCTAATCTAACAAAGTTGAAAAAGTGACTAGATCTTTGTTATCCCTTTCAGTCATCTTTTCTTCTTAGTTCCTATGTAGCAGCATAGAGATGCTCAAACTTCTGTCCAGATTCTACCTCATATCGTCTCATAGGGGTATTCAAGGAGCATACAGTGCTGTAAATTTTAAGCTTGTCCCAGAGCTGACTGATAGGCACTCCTGATAGCCATTCATCTGACCATCATGTTATGTCCTATTATCTAATTTCACGTGCTAATTATCTAATGCTCTGGGTGCTCATCTCTGGATGGTACAGGTGCTGTGTGATTGTGGGGAGTGTATGCATTGAGTATTACTGCCATTGGACAGTGAGGAAAGAAGGCAGACAGGAGTCAGCCATCAAACAGCTGAACTGTTTGTGCAAATTGGACTTGTCCTGTGGGCAGAGGTTGACTGCTATTTCTAGCAGTGCAACATCTGGTCACAGCTTTGCAAGCAGAGAACCTTGAATTCACACACATCTCAACAAGCCTCTCAAGGTGCCTCCTTAGGCTGCTTAAAGAATACCCAGCAAGGCTTCCCATCTGAGCAACTATGAGTTAACTGTCTCAGCGCAGAGGGAGGTTTATCTATTGAAAATAAAATCATCTTAAAAAAAAAATAATTAAAACTTAGGAAGAGGAAAGGGTAGAACTCCAATGGTGGCTGATTTAAACACATTTTATTCTCTGGAGTCCAAGCACTTTTAAAAACAAAAACTCGCTCAATCTTTTAAAATATAAGGTACTAATCCTAAAGAAAACTATATGTATTCTGATAAATATATATATATATATCAGATCCTCTCCTGCTCTAGATTGATACAGAAACATTGAGGATCCAATACCTATCTGTTGTAGCCATGCATCTTTAAAAAGCATGTGTTACCTCTTTCTGTACTGTACCACCATACACTCAGGGCAGCAGTTGCTTCTCATATCCTCCATTTAGTCAGTGTGAATGCTACAAAAAGCTGAAAGGTGTAACTGTGAATGTAATCCTGCTGCACCTGTGAAACTTTTTGGATCAACAAATCTCCTGCCCCCAAAATGTGTGATTGTGATTTTATAATATATACAGCACTTTTGAAAGGATCACTGTCAGAGACTGGAGATGTAGTAAACTCAACAGTGAATTTAAACTCCTTCAGCTCCTCCATTATTTCCCAGACAGGTGGAAAGAGGAAAGGAATATAACAAAGAAACCATTTTTTCTTGTAAGCACCAAAATACTCACAATGGCATAGCAAAACTGCAGTTCATCAGTATTAAAAGTGCAAAAGACCATGGCCGCATACAGAAATAACTAGATAATCCCAAGGGCTAGAGTAAACTGTGTAAGAACCAAACGTGCAAATGTTAGAAACATGCAGTGACAACTTCTGCTGTGAGCTGCAGCCTTGGCTCTTGGCTTTTGTTGGTCAAGCACAACAAAAACCATAAGGATTAAGTGTGATACAGACTTGGAAAGGTCAGTTCCAAAGGCCATTTCCAACATGTACAGGAAAGATGATCCCTAACTAGAAACAAGTAGTGAAAGTAGAATGAAGAAGTGGAAAATGGCTTTAAATTCACTTAGACCTTTAAGCTAACACATGCCTCACTAAGCCATGGAGCCTGTTACAGATAAAATTTAAGGTGAATTTTTATTGATTACTGAAATACTTCTGTATTATTTTTAATTGTTAGTTTTTTCTTTGCAATCATACTCATTAGAACTGTGAAATAAGAAAACAGCCAAGTAAAACTAGTAACACCAGTTCAGCTAATTAAAGTTTAAATTAGTGCCAACTCCATGTCGTTTGCACTTTCTTTATCACTCTAATACCTAAAACAATAAAATCAAATTTAATCCATGAATCACAATGGAGATTATCTAGTAATAATCACAGCAATAAAAGAAAACACAGTGGGAATGTGGTTCTCAGTACCAAACAAGCTATCAGCCATAAAATACTAATGAATAATACACTTTGCTACAGCCAAAATACTGTTCCCCATCAAGAGTGCCATTAAATTGTACAGCATTACTGGCAGTAGTGTCTGAAAACACAAATAATGGACATGAAATTCCAAGAAAAAAGTTGAGTCATTATCTGTATGTTGTTATTGCTGAAACATGATCATTTCACCTTTAGAAATCAAAGATCTCTATAACAGCAAGAGTGAATTCTTTAAATATTCCTCTGCAGGTGGGAAGGTAAGTATAAGCAAAACCATGGATGGCAAGAGTCAGTGTGTCATGCTGGTTTTTTTTCCCTTTCATTCATATTTTATTTTTCCTTTTAACTCTGGGATAAATCAGGCTTCTTACAAATTTTTCCTCTCAGCACAGATGCCAAAAACAAAGCCTGCCAGAGACTAAGTTAATCATTTGGCAACAGACTCCATTTTTTGTTCATTCTACAACTAGTCTCATTATTTAGCAATTTCGTATGGACTACGTTCTAGCTTCAACTGGACAGCATGAAAGTATCCTGCTGCCTTATCTCTCACTTTATTGCCCAAAGGTTAGTGTACATTTAAGAAAGAAGTTTAAACCTCTCAAGGCTGGAGTACCTGAAGTGCTGTAATCCCTGTACTGACAGCTGTTTAACCATTAAGATTATAAGCTTATTTCACAAAATCACACAACTGTAGGGGTTGGAAGGGATCTTCAGAGATCACAGAATCATAGAACAGTTAGAGTTGGAAGGGACCCTAAAGATCATCGAGTTCCAACCTGCTGCCATGGGCAGGAATACCTCCCACTAGACCATGTTGCTCAAAGAACCATCCAGCCTGAACTTGAACACTCACAGGGATGGGACATCCACAGCTTCTAGTCCAAACCCCATGCCAAAGCAAGGTCACCTAGAGCAGGCTGGACAGGAACTCATCCAGGCGGGATTTGAATATCTCCATAGAAGGAGACTCCACAACCTCTCTGGGCAACCAGTTCCAGTGCTCTGGCACCCTCAAAGTAAAGAAGTTTTTCCTTATGTTCAGATGGATGGAACTTCTTGTGTTCTAGTTTGTGCCTGTTGCCTGTTGTCCTGTCACTGGGCACCAGTGAAGAGTCTGGTCTCATCCTCTTGACACTTGCCCTTTAGATATTCATAAGCATTGATGAGATCCCCTCTCAGACTTCTTTTCTGCAGGCTAAACAGCCTCCCAGTCTCTCAGCCTTTACTCATAAAACAGATGCTCCATACCCTTTACCATCCTTATAGTCCTCCACTGGATTCTCTCCAGTAGTTTCTTGTCTTTCTTGAACTGGGGACCCCAGAACTGGGTACAGTACGCCAGATGGGGCCTCACCAGGGCAGAGTAGAGGGGGAGGATGATCTCCCTCGACCTGATGGTCACACTCTTCTTGATGTATCCCAGGAGATTATTAGCCTTCATGGCCACAAGAGCACATTGCTGGCTCATGGTCAACTTGTCCACCAGGACTCCCAGGTCTCTCTCTACAGAGCTGCTTTCCAGCAGGTCAGCCCCTTACCTGTATTGATGTATGGGATTATTCCTCCTCAGATGCTGGATGTTGAATTTCATTAGGTTCTCCACCCAGCTTTTTAGCCCATCTAGGTCCCATTGAATGGCAGTACAGCCTTTTCATGTGCCAGCCATTCCTCCCAGTTTTGTATCATAAGCAAACTCACTGAGGGTACACTGTCCCCTCACCCAGGTCATTGATGAATATATTGAACAATATTGGATCCAGTATTGATCCCTGGGGAACACCACTAGTTACAGTCCTCCAACTGGACTCTTTACCACTGATCACAACCCTATGAGTTAATATTTCCAACTGGATTCTTCAAGAAACTTGCTGATTAGCGTGTATAGTTTTCATCTCCTCACTGGGCACCTAAGTCTTCCTATACACACTCTAAAAGGATGAAAACACTTCCCAAGGAGGGATCAGATTTGTCATGTCTGTTTGTATGATTAGCCCAGTGGCTACTAGCTTTGGACAAGCTCCTTCCTCAGCACAAGCCTTTAAGTCACCTCTCTGAAGGTCCTGATCACCTGTGCAACATGCTCTAGGTGAGCCTGCTCTGGCAGGAGGTTGGACTAGATGATCTCCAGAGGTTCCTTCCAAACCCTGTCATTGTGTGATTCTGTGATTTTTCTGAATTTGTTACACAGAGCATTGCAGAGTCTGGGTTTTAAATTCCACATGAACACATAAGGATTAGGGATCTTTCTTTTCTCTGTTGAGAAACACACTGCAATGGACCGTAAGAAAAATACCAAGCACTTTTTTCTGATCTGCTATAATTGCTGTTTTATGACAAACAAAGAAATGAGCATTGTATCACTATTTAGACAGCTAGCTAAGATAGTGACGGAGCAATCTCCATGCTTATAAGAAGGGTTTGACCTCAATTAATGAATTATACTTTAACCCATCACAGAACACATCTCCTACTGTGAATTACAAACTAATGAGGTGCAAAAGTGACAAAATCTTAATTATCCAATGTGACAATTTTAATGAGGCAAATAGAACACAGAGGATGATGCAGTATCACATTTCTTTCCTTTTCCTTTTGGGAATTGCCTTTTTTGGGATTTGGCATCAGAGGAGTGATTGTGAAGATTGTTATACTGTTGGGTCATATTCTCTAATCACAGTGGGCATTTGTAGGAAGTTAAATTCAGAGTAAGAGAACATAAAAGCTGTTTATTAGGAAAATGCCTACTGTGCCCTTCATGTGGGACTTTAAGAGGAATGAGAACAGAAACTACCACGTATATAAAACCCCACTACAGACCACCATGCAGGCCTGCCTGCTGTGGAAAGCATCCTTTGGAAATGCCTGACTGCCTTGCTTATTCCACTGAGTGCAGAGAAGACAAAGTTTCTGGAAATCCCCAATATCTTGGTTTGAGAACAATGGCAAACCCACTTGTGGGACTGTTTCACTCAAGGACTTGTAGGTACTTGGGTCACCCGACCAACTAGTAGGAATTTATAATTGACCTCTTGATTTTCCCTGGCTCCTGTTCAATTTAGCCAGACTCTTTGAAGGGGGCATTGAATGCAGAGGAGATGCATGGTGGAGGCTGAATATCAAAATGATGAAAAATTGCTTCTCAGCATGCTGGGCTAAGTCCTACTCCTATTTAGAACTTGTCAGGAAAACCTGTATACCATAGAAATTTATTTATTTGGCAAAACTAAAAGGTTCTTGTGTGAGAATATGCCAGTTTTGGTGAAAGGAGGTTTTTTTTTTCAGGTTCAGCAATGAAAAATGGAAAGCAAATGAAGAAAAGACCCAGCTCCAACAGTGATGATTTAGAGCTGGCTGCTGGAATATGCAGGGCTGGATCCCTGCCCCAACCCTTCCAGCCTTGTTCAAATAGCGACATGCATCTCTCTCCACTCCTTGTGACTCAGGGCTATCCAAGCTTCACCCAAGGTTTCTTCTCTGTTTTGCACTGATTTCATGCCAGCCTTGTGATAATGAAAGCCTTCTGTTTCTTTTCTATCTTTAGGGCTGTTAGCATCACATTTTGTTGAACTGATGTCTCAAAGTTGGAAAGAACAAACACCAAAACAAGAAAGGATGCTGGATTTCTTGATGTATGCAGACAAGAAAGAAGTGGTTTTCAGACAGAATCTGTGCTACATAATAAATAAAAAAATATTTCACCATAGGATTATATCAAGTCAAAGAGCTTCCATAATTATTACTAGACCAGAAATATTTTTATGCGTTCCCCAGGAAAATATCTCCACATTTCATTCCTTTATCAGAAAAATGAAGAAATTTGTAACATAGACTTGCCCACTCTGAGGATTTAACAAGCATTTTGTTTGTGCATTTCCTTTAATATAGTATTTAAAACCTACATGCACGACAATTTATACAAAGAACTTATAGGGCTAAAGTTATTTGATCAGACAAATGAATTATCACACGCCAACCAAGGGAAAACTCTATTGCTGCCTGTAATGACTCTGATAGTGGATTTCAGTCCCACCTTTTTTGTTAAAGGCTCTAGCAGTCCATAGCACAAATGGGCTGATAAATGACAGATGTTTAGATAAGTACCCCTCTATTAGAATAAAAGCTTTGCCATTGAACTCAATTAGAAAGAAAATATGTCCTGAAACTCAGCAAAACCTAGAACCTAAAAATAAAAATACTTTTTGTCTGAGGAATACTTTTTGTTCGAGGAATACTTTTTGTCCTTGCTTGATTTTGGTTTTGTTTAAATCTTCTGGATTGTTTTCAGTATAAAATGGTTATTGTAACAGGCAAAATCCTGAAGTTGGGAAATTGTCAATTAAGAAAAATAGAGACATAAAGTAAAAAGTCCAATTCTTTCAATTCAACCTAATCTAAAGGTATTTTCTGAACCTTGTGAAAAAAAAATAAATAAAGGTACGTGCTAAATTCTTTTCGCAAATTCATAGTGAAAAAAACCTGCACATCAAAGACAAAGATCATCTCTAATTTCCACAGATAACTTTCCCAAGTCTGATTATTCCTGCTAAGACAACTCGTTACTTCTTTTGATCCTATAGAAGCAGAAGAGAGAAAGCTTGAGACACATCCTTCTTTATCAAGAAAGAATTCAAATGTAATTTTCTTGATCTATTCCCAGCAGATGGGGATTGAAAACTAAAATTCTCAGAGGAACACATTATCTTAGAGAGTAACATCCTCTTGCATCAGAATTCAAAAAAGAAAAAAATCAGCAAAAAATATTACAGAGTTTCACTGCATTGTGTGTTGCACAGCCAGCAAAAATGTGTCCAGCAGAGTGAGCCAACCCCTTTTTCTTATTTATCCAGCTTGTTGGGGAAAAGACCAGAAAGCCAACCAGCCCAGGGGACAGCTGAGCCAGACCACATATGTAGCTATTCCCAGGCCACTCATGCAGGTGGTCAGCAGGGTGCAGGAGCTCTTGCATGGGCCATGCTGGTGCCTTCTGCTTCCACAGCAGCCCATCTGGCTGGGAACAGTCAGGCAGAGGAGCACCAAAGCTTCTCCAGATAGATGGAGAGGAGAAGAAACTCCAGAAAATCAGAAGGGCTGAAAACATAAGAGGCAAGGGACAAGGGACCCATCTTCCTGACTGGTTTTATTTGAAGGTTTGGACAGTGTTAATAAATTCTCTTGAAGCACTTTGGTTTTGTCAGATTGGTATTTTTCAGTAAGCATTGCTGAGGTAAGGAAAATGTGCAGACTGAGCAAGCATGGACTGTGGTGTTCTTTTAACGTTTTAAACAGTTTGGTACAAAGCATTTTCCAACCCTGCTGCCTTAACAGTGAGTCTCTGAATGAAAAGAAATGTTCCTCATCGTATTAATTTGACCTCATGTAGTGACATCAATGACACGGTGAGGATCAGGAAGGGCGCGCATATGCTACCATCCCAGTACATTTGAGCATGAGGCAAGACGGATGCTCTGCTTACGTGCAATTTGAGTTTCATATTGTCAGGAACATCAGTTCTTAACTTCACTGGAGAGGTATGAGGCAGGAAAAGGAAGCCAGAGGTGCCTATCAAGTAATTTCCTCTTGATTTTTTTGCAACCTTGAAAGTAACTTAAGACAAGTAACTTACCTTGTTCTGGGGATGACTGCTGGTGCTTTCCTCCATCAATACCACAGAATCACAGAATATCAGGGATTGGATCAGACCTTGAAAGATCTTCTAGTCCAATCCCCTGACAGAGCAAGAACACCTAGATCAGGTCACACAGGAACACACCCTCCGGAAGTCTATCAGCTTTAGATAGGAACAAATCATCTCCATGATGCATCTCCAATCAGTCCTGTAGCAGGGCATATCTATCAAGCCACAGAAAGAGGCAGAAAAGGACTATAGATCTCCTTATGCTGTCATCACTTATTTTTCCCTAGTGTAGAGTTTTTACAATTAGATCCAAGATGGACATGTTAAAGTTGTTATAGTAATTAAATCAATGCAAGTGCAATGACTTACCAGGTTTACTGTTAGGATCAGTAAATTAGGAAGCTGAGGATGGACACAGGATATATTCTAGGAATCCTGTAAAGGGAAAGACAAGGATCAGCATACTTTTTCCTGCAGTAAATAAAAGCAAATCCATATCTAAGAATACCCATGTAATATCATAGGCTATTAGAGAAAATATGCAGCCCTTTCATTAATAAGTGAAAAGGATTCTTGACTTTGTATACTAATCAAGACAAATACATTGATGTGAAGTTACTTTTTATATGCCAGAAATATAATATCAGATTATAATTATCCAGGGGCACATCACAGTTCATTTACCTTTGTAGCACAGAGAAAAAGGTAGCCTTTGAGTTTATGCAAATATACACAGTGGCCTATGAAAAGATTTAGAAGAAAATTTAATCTAACCCCAGCACAAGGACACTACTTCTGAGGGTGCTGATTACCCTATTCTGAAAAGCATTTCTGTGTTCTGGAGACCAAAAGTGCTATGCGAATAATATTATTTTATGGTGATGGTTTCTATTTTGTAGTACCAGAGAGTCTTATTTCACTTTTCTTCATGTAATCATATGTTTTCTCTGTGTGAATCAGAAAGTATTTGCAGATCCTAACTTTGGCAGGTCAGGGGGTTGACACAGATTGCTTCTGTGGGAGGTTTTT
Source organism: Nycticryphes semicollaris (assembly GCA_013400055.1). Lineage (NCBI taxonomy): Eukaryota > Metazoa > Chordata > Aves > Charadriiformes > Rostratulidae > Nycticryphes > Nycticryphes semicollaris. The sequence goes on along the minus strand of VXBJ01005870.1, from coordinate 954,214 downwards.
CTCAATTTGCATATGTTGGTATTGGCCTTTTCCTGCAGCCAAAGTGAGTGAGTCCAATTAAGGAGCCCTGCTGAGATCAACACTGGAAATGTTGCAAGTATTTGGAGAATGAGATATGAGGCTTTCCAGCATGAACCTTGTTTGAAATAAAAGATAATGGAGTTGCTGAAAAGCCTATTTCTAAAAAAGAAAAGCCTGCTATTAAAAAATACAGTGACTTCAGACTTTTTTCTGTTGTTATTTGAAAGAAGTCACTCTTACAGCTGACGGAAGACTTTTTCAGTACTCTGTATATTTTTAACAAATCAGGAACTAAATAACAAGAACATATTAAAATAATTTTGACACTAGCTTTTGGAAGGCCATTTAAGTGCATTACCATATCCTCCAGTGGAAAAAAAAATATTTCTAGCAAGCATCTAACCCTTGTTGTTATTTGTATTAAATATTCATCATAGCTACTAGAATGAATGGCGTATTATAAAGGGACCAAATTACTCAGCAATTGTGATGATCAGCCTTGTGGTATAAAAGAAAAAAAGAAAGATAAGATTTTTTCCTGTTCAAAAAACAAAAAAAGCTCATGAATATAATCCATGTTATCTTATGATAAGTTGTACAGATATAGGAGCCATATTTTCACTGTATTTTCAGGATAGAGACTGTCTTCAGAAAAAGTCACAGCAGAATAATGGATTTGTTGGAACTCTATCTGCACCATCTGAACACTATCTACTTTTGGGCTTATGGACAGGTATTTAAATTAATCACCAGACCTTTAGGTGGACTCTACACCCAAGCCACAAAGTTAGTAAGCCTTTGACAGGCTGTGAAGAGGAAAAGATATGGCTGTCATTACTGCAAACAGGCACATTTTTTTACATATTTAAAGATACAAGGCACAGAAATCAAAAGTAGAATAATTTCAAGCAGCACAGAACTCCTCTCAGGCCTCTCACAAAGGATCAATTAATCATGCACAAAATCATACAGATTTATCCTCATTCAGCTTTAAAATTAATTCTAATGTTTTGCCCCTCTCCATCTACCTACCTGTGCATACATCTTTTCAAACTGCTTCTCCCAGGTGGCTGTGTATCACCTCTGGTAAAGACATGAATAAATCTCAGAGATGATAGTTAGGAATCTCCCTGATGTCACTGTGAGTGATTCACTCTCCAGCAAGGACTGGTAGCCAACTAGCTGTCAAGCTGCTGCTGATTGCTTTAACACAATGGAATAGGAAAGAACAGGGTTAAGAGAAGTGGTTTACATAAATCTCTCAAGTGCCATGAATACATTCAGCCAACAGATGACAGTGTAATGTATGGCAAGTAATAGCATTAGAGAAATTGCTCTCTAGGAGGCTAGATCCTCACCCTTGGTGCAGTTTCTGTAGCACTGAAAGAAAAATTGTCTTAAGTGCAGTATATGCATTTAGCAGGGAATATCTCTAGCCAAGGTAATGCTGCAGTAAGTGCTTTCAGATTTGCTATGTAGTTTGAAAAGTCCTAAGATGGCTCTTTCAGGGTAAATCTAACATAAACCAGTTAGACTCTGGCTATCATCATCATCGATTTGACTGAGAATCCCAGGGGATTTTCCTGAGGTAGGTGTTGTTCTTAGTCACCTTTAATGGGGTGGGAATCAAATGCAGGGATGAGTGTGCAATGTTCCTTCTGGGCCACAATATATTTTAGAAATTATATCCATCTCTGGTTGAAAACACAGCCTTTGCCCTGCTCTTTTGTTCTAACAACCTTGTTCCTCTTCAGTCCCACTGAACAAATGATTTAAAGTGGTACCAAAAATTTTTATTAGGGGAAATATTTTGTCATAACTTACAAACCAAGTTGTGTAAGACACATCTGTGAACTCTGTAAAAGACAAGTGTGGTCCTGTGTGTCAAATATCTGGCCACCACAGACTGGCTCTAGAGCAGAGAGATGAATTGGCTGATCCTTGGGGTCTGCAGGTTTCCTGTATACCTCTTTACATATTTGTACTCAGTAGTTTTATGAGACAGAGCTAAAATTTTTTACCATGTTTCAGCTTCTACATACCTATGAATTACTTTCTGAAGCCCTGTCCTGCCTTTTCATGTTAAAAAAAAAATAAAAAATGATGCTTTGCTGCATTCAGTGGTGCACTGAGAAAACAAGACATTCCAGTGCAACAGCAGATGAGAGAATGGGCAAGATCAACCAGAGCCAAAAACAATTTCTGATGGAAGCCTTCACCTTGGTGCCTTGCCACCACTGCATCTTGTTTAGTCAAGGAAGGGGAGAATTTACAGTACCTGAGACAGGTAAGGAGAGATAGGTAGAGCAGAATTTAATTTCTAGCTCTGCCAGCTTGTCAGCCCTGTCAAAAACTGAAATGCTTGTGGACACAGTGCAGTAAAGCCTGGTGAATTTGAGATTAACTTCTTCCAAAACGAATTTCCACATAGATTTTGATTAAGTCCCATTTTAACCAAACAGGTCCTGAACTTAAATCCCTTTACGTGATCTAGGCCAAGACACTCCTCTTTTGGACAAGGAAAAAGAAATTAAGCACCATTTTTTCTCTTTGAAAAGAGAGCCAGGAGAGAGCTTTCTCCTCCGGTGGCAGCTGAGTACAGGCAGCTCCTGCAGTACCACAGTCAGGAAGGTTCTTAGCTGGTGACCAGGTCTTCTGTATTTAGGTAAAACACTTCTAGCAGGTGTGGTCCCATTTTTCTGGCTACATATTGCAAAACTACTAAATTGGTAGAGTGCTAAACAGGAATGAATGTCTGTATCTTAGACAAGGAAAGGAAGCAGGTACAAAACAGGGCATCCTAACTACTACTAGAAAAGTGTGATTGCGGTTTTTGAAGTGAGTATCTGCCTGGTCCCAGTCAGAGATTCTTCATTCTTATTTAAAAGTTAGGTTACTTTAAACTTTTTATAGAGATATAAAATTTAGATAAATGGAAAGCAATTCTACGCTCAAAACAACATCAAATCAAAGTCATATCAACAAATCAAACGCATTACTCTTGAAGTTATATAAAAGTTGAAAAATAGGTGTCTCACTGTAAATGCCAATTAAATAATTTAACTAACAGGTTAATACTGAGGCCCAAACTATTGTTTGATGTCTAGACCACGACACAGTACCCATTGTAATGCTTCCTATGTAGATTTCAATTCCCATGCAGTAACTAACCTTTTCTTGCCTCTGCCCTGACCATACAGTGATATAGTGTTCCCTTTAGCAGAAGCCTCTTGATAAACACATTTGATAACTCTTACTTACTAGAAATTACGGATGACAGCCTCAATTGCCTCAAGTCCTTAAGCTATAACAAACACTACAAACATTTCAAGAACTTTAAATCTTTTTTAAAATTAGAAATTATCTCTCAAGCAACATCTTCCTTATGCAAGATCAAAATTGAAAGCAAACTCTTGTTATGAGCTAAAGTGCTGAAGGGGAAACATGCCTTGCATATTCAGCTCAGCAGATTTCCCTACTCACTCACTCCCCACGGCAAAGGTATCAAGGTAGATTTGATCCATACATTTCAAATTAGATATTCCCTGGCCAGGAATCAGTTCAGTTCTGACCTGACTGTGGGAGCTACACAATCACAACACATAACAGAGAAGTGTGTGCCGCACTGACTAGTACTCACCTGCCAGGAAACCCATACCTACCTCCATCATTTGCAGCCTAGAGAATTCTCACCTAAGACAGTAGTTTAAAAAAAAATAATAAAATTCAAAATGCTCTAATTTTAAAAGATATGGCGTCCCAAAATGGAAAAGATCATACTAAATGAATTATTAATAAACTTTAGTGGAAATTGTTGCAATCTGTGATCTGGAAAAAGGCTATTCATTCTGCATGCACACATTGCCACAGGCAATGTCCCTTCCCTTGCTCTCTGCAACTTAAATTTTGCATCCCATTGCATCTCCTTCCCCTGATGGAATAAACAGGCCCAGGTGTGGAACTCCTTGTCAAATACGTGGTGGATAATAAGTCTCTACAGACTGAAATTGACACTAGAAAAGTTAATGGAATTATGTGGTATTTAGAAATACATAGAAATGTCAGCAAGATCAAGAACTCTAAGCTAGGTGAATATCAGGAGAGAGATACATGTACCTAACTCTGAGTCTGGTTTAGGTATCAAATTGCAGCTGTTCTTATATTCTTAGGTTATGTTCTCATGGGACAGGTCCCGGCAGTTAAATACTGGTTAAGATTGTGAATACAGAGATCTTGCTCTCCTTTGTCACTGGGAAAATAGTAAGCAGTGTCTATTATTCTTATACCAAGCTACAATGAAAGAAAAAAGACAAATATTTCATTAAAGTACTAAATCTGCTTTGCATTTTAACTGTACATTGTGATTCCCTATAAATGTTGAAGCTAAGAGTTGGCAGAAGAACAGAACTTTCCTGCTCATTGTTCACTGGTGCTATGGATGATATTTTGAGGGTGGAACTAAAAGGTGTGATATCTGCTGTGGTGCCCTGCTTGTTATTGTTACTGATGTCAAATCCTGTTTCATTTAGTAATAACAAGGAGAGAAACACAAAGTGTAGAGAAAGCAATGCCAAAGATGACAAAGCAATTTCTGCCTCTTAAACTGTGACATTGACACAACACATTTTTATGAGCCTCCAAGGCCCGACCTCCCCTGAGCCACACTGGTGCTGTTTAAGATGGTTTAGTTGTTTATTTTTAGCTCCTTTTCTGGCAAGAAGTTGAAAGAGGTGTTAAAAAATTTACCCCCACACCCATGCCACTCCAAAATGGCCAAAAGCCAAACTATTATTAAGTCTGTAGTAAAACTTATGTGAAGCTGAACAATAAGGAAGCCAACAGCTCAAATGACAAGAGAAAGGACAAACAAGGGCAAGGACTCAGCTTTCACTTACACGTGCTACTCAGTGCTGTCTCGAACAAATGGAGGGGCTAACAAGCAGCATGGTGCAGCATGAAACAGGCTGCAGCTTCCAGAGGACTGGAAAAGCAAAACCACACACTTTTCAGTCCCAGCTCTTTTAACCTTTCCTCCTATGTCAGATTTTCCAAATCTTTCAATCTTCTTCATGGCTTTTCACTGGACTTGGTCTCCCCAGCACTCTAGATATGTATTTCCAGTGCTGAGTAAAGGTGAAGGATCCCCTCCCTCAGCCTGCTGGCAACACTATGCCTAGTGCAGCCCAGGATGAAGTTGGCCACCTTTGCTGTAAGGGCACATTGCTGTTCATGTTCACCTAGCTGTCCACTGGGACAGACCCTTAGGTCCTTTTCTGCAGAGCTACTTTCAATTGAATGAGTGCGTACTGTTTCATGGTGGTTATTCCCCCTCGAGATGCAAAATTTTATTGAGCTGCATGAGTCTTCTTTCAGCCCAGTTATCCAGCCTGTTGAGGTCCCTCTGAGCAGCAGCACAACCATCTGGTGTATCAGCCACCACTCCCAGTTTGTGTATCATCTGTGAACTTGCTGAGGGTGCACTCTGTCCCACTGTCCACAACATTAATGAAGATGTTGAACAGTGTTGCCCCAGTATCAACACCTGGGGAGCACTGCTAAGTACCGGTGTCCAGATCATCTTTATGCTGCTAATCACAGACCTTTGAGTTCCACTGTTCATCCAGTTTTCAATTCACCTCACTATCCATTTCTGTACTCCATGCTTCATAATTATTTTAATGTTGCACAGACTTGTGCATGTTCAGTTTGTTTAAATACTACTTAGCCTGGTCCTCTTCTCCCAAGAGTAAATTATCCTTGTATCAGGATACTGAATGCTACCATCTCATGGTCACTATAGCTGCCACCACCCTTCACATTCCCCATGAGTTATTCCTTGTTTGCGATCATGAGGTCCAGCAGAACATCTCCCCTTACCAGCTTCTCTATGTTAGTAAGTTGTTCTCAATGCACTGCAGAAATCCCCTGGATTACTTGTGCTCTTTTACATTGCCCTTCCAGAGAGTGTCACAGTGGTTAAAGTCCATCAGTTAACTGCCATATTTTCCAGATGTTAACTACATGTGAATTCAAGCTGTGTGTCAATTTCTTTGTATAGCCAAGTCCTCACCATTTTCCTGATTTCTTCAAGCAATTTCTCCCACTTAAAAAACAAAAGTCCTCCCAAACAAAGCCCCTTCTGTTAACTCACTGCTTGTTGGAAAGAATTAAAAATTTCTTAGGACATATACAGTGATAGAGCCACTGAATTTTTCTCACATGTACTTAGTCATATTTATTGTCTATGGAGTGATTTCTTCTTAAGGCAAGACAGCTTTGAGAGGTTAAGTACATAGAATAAGGAATTTTGAGTGATTATTTTATACCATCTCATAGTTCTCTTTGTTTGCCTTGAAGTCAGCATGAATACGACCCAAAAGATGGTTTGAAAATACTGTCAATACTGAAATTTAAATAGCGACAGTTAATATCTGCTGCCTGTTGGATAATATAGAAACCTAACAAAATATAGATTGAGTATGTTTTCATTAGCAGAATTCAACATAGAGGCAGCACTGCTTAGAATTTCAAATTATACATTTTACCAAGGTACTTACTACTGCAATTCAGTTACATAAATATTTATATTACAGGAAATTATTTATTTTGTACTCTGTAAATCTATCTTGCTGCTAATTAAGTATGAGCAAAACAGTTATAAAAATATAGTAGAGCCACCAGTCATTCTCCCAGGCTTCAAGGTGTGTTTGCTGAAGTACAAAATCTTTTTATTGTGCAACACTGTTTCTTTTAGTCAGATACACATAGAGGAGAAATTAATGGAATATTTTTGGCCCACCTGGATCTCTGGCCACCACACCAATTAGACCTGTAAAGCCTTCACGGGCCCTTTGCCTCTGCCTTCAGGCAAAGCTCTGTGGCTCCTGGCAAACCATAGTCTTCTGCCCTCTACCTGCCTCCCCTGCCCCAAGGCTTTTCAAGCAGCTGGTGATGTTCAGACATAAACTTAGACGTTCCATTTCCAGGAAGGTGCCTACTCTTGTAGATTTCTAGCACTTGGGGAACTCACTTAGGTGAGAGGGAAACATACGACATATCAGTTAACAGTTCTCTGGCTCCTCTGTGCCATCAAGAAAATATAGGAGGCAGCCAACAGACCAGAGTAAGACTTTGTTTCCCAGTTCTTTGTTCACTATTGCTCCCAGTGTTTTCCTGCTTCATTAACATAGAAGGGTCTTACAAGGGACAAATAAGAGCACCAGAACTAGATACTGTCAAGGTAGAGCCTCATTGCCAAAGGGACTGCTCTTACCATGAAAGCAGAAAGAGAAAAAACACTAAATAAATTTATACTGGTTTTACTCTGTTTTCCTAAACGAGGTCAGGGAGTAATAGTTGCTAAACTCAGTCAAGGCATTAAAAACAAGTGAGTTAGTCTCACCAGTCACAGTCCATAGTGTATATAAATAAAGATAGACTTCTGAGTCTTTTATCACCTTGAAACCTTATCACCCATGTCAGTTGAAGTAAAGAGAGACTCTGACCCAAAAGTCAAAGTATAGAAAATGCCATTCAAGAAAAAAAAAAAAACCTATGACCTGTTAAGCTTTCCTTTAACCATCATCTTTTATGTATATACCCCAAAGGGAATTTTAAGAACAGGATTTTAATCTGCCATTTAAAATCATAAGAAGTTGGTCATTGTTCTAAATTGTTTTAAATTGTTATAAAAATATCTACCAGTAGTAAACATGGTGAGTTTCCCCCTAAACGATCAGGTTTGCAATATAACTACCAGCTGCCAAAGCAGTAAGTCTTGCCTGTCAGAATGGTATTTGTTCATCTGGAATGATGAACCAAAAAACCCCTAACTAAAAAACAAACACACACACCCTAAACCACTGCCAAACCCTATGGTTCTACACAAATATGGCAGAAAAATAAAAACAGGGCTTTTTCACTCTCCCCTGTCAGCTATAGTTATTTTATCCACTACATTTCTTATTCTACAGCACAGATAAATCTTCTTGTCTCTTGGGTTTATGCAGAAGTTTTATTTTCTTGCAGAAAATGAAGGCAGCTGTCTCCTTGCCTGTAAGACAAAAGGGATTAGAAAACCAAAGAAAAAACAAAACAAAAAAAAAAAACCAACAACCTCTCTCTTGTTACTGCACCTCAGTTTACAATCCTTTTCCTTTGAAGGCCAGAGATAAGGGGAATCGGTACCACTGGAGAAAAAGAGAAAGAGATACAGCTGGTTCCACCATCATGCCTTCATGCCTGATGCACCATGTTTCATAAATTATACTCTCAGACCTCCATTTTAAAATGCATTTCAAGTTCATAGCTCAAGACTACAGCAGAGACACTAAAAAGAAGGTAGGCTAGTTCAAAACTTATATCTAAAATAAAAATAAATACTTCTCTAACTTCAAGACTTTCCCTCATTCCTGTTCATTGCACTTCTTCACTACAGACACTAACTTTAAACCTTCATTACTGGACTGAATTCGGGAAAGACTCTCCAGTTGACAACAGTCAGGATAAAGAGCTACCACAATCTATGTCGGAATTTTTGAGATGTTTATTTCATAGGTAAGAGCTTGTAATTGATTTGGAATTTAGGTTCTCTATTTTCTCTTGGCATGACAAGAAAAACCATAGGTCTACCTCCCTACAAAGAGATCACAGGCACACAGACAACCCATGCAACCCAGGGCTCACTGCTGAAATGTGCAGACTCTATAGCCCTCCACTTGCTTTGAGACATCCTGTTTTCTGTCAGCTCTCACATCCAGTTTCTCACGTCTGCAAGGGTTGACAACTGTCAGCATGGCAAAGAATTAGCACCAACTCATCACATTTGTTTTTACATTAAAACTGTGATACTCCCACCCAGTTTTATCAGAAGGAATATCTAAACTTTACTCCTCCTTATTCTTGTTTACATGTAAGACAGGTGAAAAATTATTAGAATACAATACTTCGACATTCTGATTGAAAACAGTTGTTATTCATAGGCTTTAATTTAAAAGAAGCTTGAGTAAAATCAGAATAAGAGCTAAGTCAAATAAACTGTCATGTCATATATATTTGTGGGGCCATACATTCCCTTACAATTGCAAATTATTGCAAACGTCTTCAGGTTACAGAAAGATATTTCTGTAGGAGGATAAACTGAATTTAAGCTGGATGCAGACAGAAAGCTAGAACAGTTCTTGTTTTGTTAATTATTTTTTAATAAGTAAAATTCATCCTTCTTCATCATCAATGATAATAATAGTTCAGACAGTGAGAGCATAATTCAATTCCTAAAGCATAAGATCCATTTGGAAATAACTGGAACTATTTGACTTCAGCACAGGCCTGGCAGAGGGCTTGGGAGAGATCCATGGCCTGCCAGAGCGGAGGCTGGAGGACAAGCAGGGTACCTTAAAGCATCAAACACGGTGTTTAAGCAACTGAATTCCACCCTGCCACTTAGTGCATCTACTTCATTGGAAAGACCTGGTTAAAATAGAATAACTTCTCTGTGGTTTGCAGTAAATAATAAAGGATATTAAAAGCCCATTAATAATGAGTCAGCGACTTTCTATTGGCCTGAAGAGGCATTTAATCATTCTCATAAAAGTCAGCTCTGGGCCACATTTGCTATATTCTGAGGTAGTTTCTTGAATTTGTTGGCAGAATGCAGCCACTTGTCTATGTTGCAAGCAACCATTTTTTCAGCTGAGAAACAACTGAACAGTTTTTTGGACAACAGGTCCACAGGCATGAGAGCAAAGGGTACAAAAACATGGCTACTATATTAGATGATCAATTTTCAGTTACTCAGATTAATGAACAATACAAATTGGCCGAATGCAGGTATTTTCACACCATACTCTGTAAAAAAGTTGAAACAAGGCTGGAAAGAGCAGCTAACTCATCCTTGTCAACCTTTAGCTTTCACATATATAATAAGAAAAGTAAAAAGTAAGGTTTATTTGACAGGGACATTTCTCCAGTTGCCTGACTTTATCTCTTTATATTGCCTTGCATTTGTAGTAGAGGAAAAAATCATTAAAAATTACCCATATAAACTAACACAAATCATAATATATAAATGACCAGAAACACTGAAAATCATTTTTAAGAAAAAAAACCTCATCAAACTCATAAAAGCCAGGCTATGAAAAATACTTGCTATAAACATGCCCAGTGCAATTATTTGCAAGTATTATTTATTCTTAAAAGTTGAAAACATATAAGTTAAGCAAGGAACCTCATAATTCATCTTATAATTTATTAGGAATAGACTACATCAAGCCATTTCTTGATCTAATTTTGAAGTCATTGATTTGATGAATGAGTTTCATTTTGTGATGTTTTATAATCTCAGTTCAGAATCCTAGATGAATTGTAAGACACTTGATGCACATACCTGAAAATAGCTTAAGCGCAATGCCTTTAAGAGAGGATAGTGAAAAGAAAACATAGGCTGAATGGTTTAAAGTTAATGAAAACAAATCACAAAGCCACCGGGAAAATCATAGTACCTTGCTCACTGTTAGTCTTCTGTGACTTTAGAACTTCAGGAATATTGTATTGCCTAAGAGTAAGCATTCACAGTGATCCACTTGTCGGAGACATTAGCAGATGTTTGAGGAGAAAATGAGGGAGATGCTGTCCTGTAGAAATATGAGGTAATTTCTCTGTCAGTAAAATTTAATTTTAATCTTCTTTCATTCTAATCCAATAAAAAATTTTGAATTCTTTGTGTTGTGACAACCGAGGCATATCTCTTCTAAACATGTGAACTTACTTCATTCTCATGTTTAAAGCTATGAGATAAAATGACTGCCAATCTATGAATGTTCATTTCATATTTCTTCTTTTTGAAACTTATTAGGTATGTCAGCTAAATGACATTTTTAAGGAAAAGCAATTAAGCCAGCTACTTACTTATGATATGAAAACACTTTCACTGATCTACTGATTTTGCTTCATTCTGTATTTTCTAGTAAACCCAGCTATTTTGCAACTTTGCCAGTACTGCTGGACTGAAACCTTATCACTAACAGAGGATTACCTTCTTTTTTATCACCCCTTTTCCTGATTATATACAATTATCTGGGGATCTTCTTTCCTCTGCCTCATTAAACATTTCTTTCTTCAATAACACAATGAAATACCTATTAAAAATAATATGCTCTTTTCTCATCCCCAACAAAGATTCTTTTGTTCTTTATGAAATGAAAAGGACAGTATACAACTCAGTGAAAATTAAGTAATTACTCTAGTAACTCATATTGTTCTGTGTCACAGAGATTTGACCTGCAGGGCCCAGTTGATCTTTTCCTCTGGATTGTCTCTGTAGTGAGTCTAAGAGCTATGGCCACATGCAGAGAAGCATCAGATAGAAAACATGGCTACAAACAGAACCAGCCCTCTGATATTCTGTTCTCTTGTGATACCTAAACTATTATTTCTTCATTGTGCTGCCATGGAGCACAGGAACTCTAGTGAGAAAGAATTTCCCTTTTTCCCTCTCCTCTATTCTTCTTATATTAATACCTTACTGAAACATCAAATTGAAAATTCAGCATAGAAAAACCTATAGAAAAAAAAATAAATTCTCCTACTTAAATGTCAGTAAAATTCAAATTCTGAGACAGTTTCAGAGTGATAGATGAGAAAAGAAACATGGGGAAACTGGGCAGTGTCAGGAAAATAGAAGTAGCATTCTTACTCAGAGTCACAGCATGAGGACAAAGACTACCCAATCACACCTATATCCAGGAAAACACCACATCAGCAAATTAGGGAGAAACTTTTCTGCTGGTAGTCCTGATCTCACAGTTTTATTCCTGCCATGACCCAGAATCACAGAATGATAAGGGGTTGAAATGGACTTTTGGACATCATCTAGTCCAAAACCCTTGACAAAGCAAATTCTCCTAGAGCAGGTTACACAGGAAAATATCCAGGCGATTTTTGAATGTCTCCCAAAACGGAGACTCCACCACCTCTCTGGGCAGCCTGTTCCAGTGTTCTGTCACCCTCAACATAAATAAGTTCCTCCAGCTGTTTAGATGGAACTTCCTGTCTACAAGTTTGTGCTCATTACCTCTTGTCCTCTCACTGAGCATCACTGAAAAAAGACTGGCCCCTTCCTCTTGACACCCACTCCTTAAGCATTTATAAGTGTTGATCAATATTCCCCCTCAGTCTTCTCTTCTCCAGACTAAAGAGACCCAAGTCCCTCAGCTTTTCCTCATAAGAAAGTGGTTCTAGTACTCTAATCATCTTTGTGACCCAATGCTGTACCTTCTCCTGCAGATCCCTGTCCTTCTTGAACTAGAGAGCCCAGGACTGGACACGGTACTCCAGATGGGGCCTCACCAGGGACGAGCAGAGGGGTAGGATAACCTCCCTCGACCTGATGGTCACACTCTTCTTGATGTACCCCAGGATGCCACTGGCCTTCTTGGTCACAAGGGCACATTGCTGGTTCACAGTCATCCTGTTGTGCACCAAGACTCCCAGGATTTTTTCCTCAGAGCTGCTGTCCAGCTGGTCAGCCCTCAACCTGTACTGGTGTAGGGGAATATTCCTCCCCAGGTGCAGGACCCTGCACTTGCCCTTGTTGAATTTCATCAGGTTTCTCTCTGCTCAACTCTCCACCCTGTCTAAGTCTCACTGTACGGTAGCCCAGCCTTCTGGTGTGTCAGGCACTCCTCCTTTGTATCATCAGCAAACTCACCGAGGGTACACTCAGTCCCTTCATCCAGATGACTGATGAAAATATTGAAGAGGACTGGATACAGAACTGACCCCTGGGGAACACCACTTGTTACTGACCCCAAGCATTCAGACTAGTATCTTTGCAATGCCATGTTTTATATAGTTTAGGTTTATACCTCACCCCAACAGGTGTTAATTGAATTCTTCCCTTTCTGAATTCAGACTTCATCTAGGTAGCATGGGTAAGGTATTTTCAAACAGTCAGCCCTTGCTTCAGCTTCAAACCCCTCCCCTTACTGCTACTTCAGCCTTTTGTCTGTCCAACATGCAATGTTTGCATTATCTCAGCCTTTCCTTTAGTCTGTCCATTGCAAATCTCGGGTTATCCCCTTCCAGGCCATTTTTGCAGCCATCTTCCTTTTGGGAACCTCCCTGTATGCCCACAGTGGGCTAAGGAAGAATTAAAATATCAGAGAAAGCACTGTGGCAGTGACTTCCTCCACAGCAGAAAATATCTTCTTTTCCTCCTTTCTAGCAAAATAACTGCCTCAGATTTTATCTGCTAGTCTCAGATGTACATCATAAGTGGTCAGTACTAGTCTCAGACACATAGTGTTAGTAGGATGAAGTGAAATGAGTCTCCCAGTTATTCCTACTAAACCTTCTCATAAACTGGATTCCTTTCAGATTGAACTAACCTGGAAGACGTACTTAATACAAACCAGCTATTAATGGGTACTTTATCCACACATCCAGACTAGTGTTACTCCAAAGTAGAACATATGAAACAGCTATTTTGGACATTTCATTCTCAATACCAAAGCTTGCTTTTTCAATCTGCTCCTGTTTGGCTACACTGCTTGCAAAAGGAAATGGTGGTTATGTCTATTTCTCATGGAAGCTGAATGGATTAACTCTCATTTTGGTAGTTTGCATAACTTGCTAGGATAGAAAAAGCTGAAGTGTAAGAAAACAATTCAAGGATCTGCAGTAATCAGGTAGTAACAAACCGTAACGTTCAGAGGAGCAGCCCCATTTCTCCTTATCTGACCAAATTCAAGTCATTGGAGAGCAATGACAACTGTGCTTATCAGCAAAGTAAGCGATAGTTCATCAGCACCCATCTTGCAGGGAATTCATTCCTTTTCATTTAAGACCTAGAAAGTCAAAGCAGAAGGCTGAGACCACCTTTAAGTGAACTTATTTTATAGGAATAACACTGACTAAGAAGAATTTGATCTGAGAGCTGTAGTGTCAGGAATTACTTTCATTTTAACAGAAAAACACATTTTTACACAGGAGGAAGGCACTCTATGAACTGGCTAGTTTTTCCAAGACTGTCCCACCAATCATAATTTCTTTCTGCTAATTAATTTATCACTGCTGTAATTTTCACCCATCTTTGTTTACACATAGTCAACATGTTTCTCTTCAAAAACCTAGTGCCACAGTTTGACAGCTTCTTAAACAAGAAGCATATGCTGTAGAACCTCTTCAAAAATGCAGCAGTCAGATAAAACAAACCATAGGATTAGGAAAGTAATAGTCCATGTTTCTTCACAGGTGCTAAGGAACAATTAAAGAACCTTGGTCCCATGAAATTAAGGCATGATTCTTTCCCATTTTATATGCAGTCCTTCATCTACCATGATCAGGCACTACCATTCTGGTCATATGAGGTGAAAACAAAAGTTTAAAAAGTTAGTCAAAAAGTCAAATATGCATCATGGAGTCATAGCATCATAGAATGGTTTGGGTTGGAAGGGACCTTTAAAAGTCATCTTGCCCAACTCCACTGCAAACTCTAAGTGTAATAAGCATCAGCATTTTTAATTGGTTAAAGGAAAAATAAACAGTATTTTACCCTGCCAAGTCTCCTTGATTATGCACGTTAATATTAAATCGTTTAAATCAGAAGAGCTTATTACTCTACAGGTGAGCCCACTTACCGCACAATATACTAAATAAATTGTGAAATAATATGCATTATTAAGCGACAGATTGACAGAAGCTTGTTGATGTGGGGCACAGTGGCTTAATAAGTAAATTTAAAAAATCATTACATGGCAATAAAAAGCTCTCCAGGTGAAAGATCTTTACTTCATTCTTCTAATGGGAGATGAAAACTGAATTTCTACCAAATACTTGTTTCAACTGCTGTATGCAAAAATGCACCATCTCCAGAGTGCAGGCATATTGTCTGCCTTATCCAGAAGAAGCCTTTTTTTCAGTATTCAGCTTTGTCCTCAGAATCCCTTTGACATGAGCTTAAGATGCACTTTCTTTAATTTTAGATTTCAGTTAACATATGCTGAAGTGTTCTTCACAAAAACTCCAATGAGCATCATTACATGGTTCTGCAGGAAAAAAAAAAAAGCCTTTGCAGCATGCACCACTGCCAACAAAACTGTTTCTTCTGACTGGTGTCTCACACCATGCTCCAGGGATGAGTTGTTTCCCACAATGCTCACTTGGGGTGAAAGCTATAGGTTAATAGGTTCATGAGAAAGTCAAACATGTATAACACCACAGCACACTGTGGGTTTTGTAAGCACTTTAACTGCCTTTTTCCTTGCAGAATCCTTTTCTCAGCTGCAGTTAAGCTGAAAATCCCTGGCAAGCTGTTGATTAGGTGTTATCTCCTGTTTAGGTGGAAGAGCACTTGGGTAGATCACAAATGACTTCACATCATCATATGTGACACAGACAGAACAAGCAGGGCTGAATGAACTTCTTTGGGGGAAACAGTAACAATAGAATTCCATGCTGAATCTTCAGCGGAAATTAGAACTTACCTACACACACACAGAGAATAGGTCTCTGCATATTAACATCACCCATCTTTTGGTCACTAACTTTTTTGGTTAAATTTTCTGCTAATGTATCTATTTAGTCAGTAGAAAAAAACCTATGACTTCCAGAGAGCAATTCCAAGGACATAAATTTTCTTCCTGCTTAAGTTCACTGTTGGTAAAGATTTACCCTTTCTGTTGTCCATCTGTGAAACACTGATTGGCCAGACTACTTAGCTAACAAAAAAAAAAAAAAAAAAAAAGGCTGATACGAATATGGACAGCTCAGTTGCATCTTTCTACACACACTAGATAGCAGAGTCTGGGGGTACAGCTGGAATCCTGATGGCTCTTAAAAAGGAGTTGAGAGCAAAACCAGCTGTGATCAAAAAATGACATTTGCTATGAACTCTTGCACTAAGGAAAAGAGAACTTGGAAGCTGGCTGGAAGATTGCCTAATAAACTCCTCCCCATTATTCATGCTTGCCATGCAAAACAAACCAGAGTTTATTCTTTTACCTAGAGAACACCTCCAATGAAATCATTATTTTGCATTCATTCTGATATTTTTGCACTATTAAGTTCATGACAGCCATGTTGAAAACAGGAAAAATTTGAACAGACTTCTGACACAATAAGGAATTGTTTTGCAAAGGACATGTAAAATCAAAGGAGGAACAACTGGGTAAGCAACACGTTAGAGATCATTACTTAGTGGAGTTCCTGCCTTTGGCTGGGGGCCACTAACTGCCATTAGAAAAGCACTGGAGAGCTGTCCTTTGCCATTAAGAAACTTGTGGCCAAGTCTAACAGATGAGCAGAAAGTTTCTACCATTCAGTGGCTATTGGTCATTTATCAGAAGACAGGAAAAGTTTGGAGCATTGTCTCAAACTCTCCTTTTCACAAGATCCTAACCAATCTATCTTCAAAATAGGAAAAATGGAAAATAATATGCTGTCATTCAATATCATGGCTATGAATTTTCCTCTGCTTCCTCCCTTCTCAGTTATGTGTATGTAAGAATCAATTCAGCCAAAAAGATTGAACAAACAAGTCTTTCAAAAAATTAATTTTTTTTTTAAAGAAAAACCTTTCTTTTGTTTTTGTAGACATTTTAAATTTATTTTTTCAGATTCTTTTGTTTGAACTGATAGTTTCTAAGAGTGTATGTGTATGTGTTTATAACACATACTAATTCATTTTGATAACATAAACTCCAAATCAAAATCAAATGGTTAAGTTAAAATATTTTCAACACTATTACAACAGAAACCACTGCTTAGAAACCACTGTCATTTATTCTCATTTGCAATTGCATTTCTAATTTTTCCCGAGGTGTAACTGTTCTAGGTCACAGAGTGATTCCTGATGTCAAGAAGCTCTGTACAGAAAAAACCAAAACAAAACACAAAAAGAAACAGGGGAAAAAAGAAAGATCAGTAGAATTATGAAGCCTTTTCTATGCTTTGTACTCCTAGAGTCATGCTCCACTATCCCCCTGCTAAGCTTGTATTTTCAACATCTGGAGAGCAAGAAAAAGTGAAAAAGTTGTTCTTAGCTCTGAATAGACAACTGCTACAGTTTTCGTAAGCACCAACTACAGTCTCTTTCTTTCATGTCCATCATCAAAAGTAGGATTAAATGAAATGAACACATTAATGAAATGAGATTGTTTGTCTCCCTTTCATTAACAATTAAAAAAGAGGAAAAACAGACCAGTTTCATTCTATGCCAAGACTTAACAATGTACATTTCTCTAACCAATATCATATTATACAAGAGACAAGTGAACTTTATCTTCTGATGAATAACGAACTATTGCCAGATGAATCACAGGCTGGGGGTTTATCACAGCTACTACAGGGCATGCAGTGAAAGTAATTGCTCTTGAGTCAGCTATGTGAGCTACACTGATAGCCATAGGGCAAAAATATCCCCAAGAGAAACAAAAAATCTCTTGAGGACATCTCTTTACTGAAGCTGACACAAGTATGTACCGATGTATTTACTTGAATTTGAAAAATTTTGAATATCAGTATTGCTGCCACTTTTCAGAGAAAGAAAGGCTCTTGAGCACACTGCTAATTATTGAGAGATGTGATTTTTATTTATTGTAATGAGGATAATTGAATTAATTACTTATAAATTTAGGGGGATGTTATTCAGAATTTGCTTACAGAAATTCTACCTGTAGGTCAAATTATCCTCTGGAGTATTAATTTCAGTGGAATTATAATAAATTTGAACCTATCCCATAGATTTCTGGAGATGCGGTTTAACCTTGGTATATTGAGGTCTCTGCATTTTTTTAGGTATTGCAGATCAGTCATGCCAGAGTTGAAAAATATGAGAGTGATACAAAGCTGATTTCATTAGATAAATATCTGAGTCAAATATCCTATGAGGTCTCCAGACACTAAAGGACTCCTGATATAAATCTGTTATGCCACAATAATCTGCTACATTTTATCCTGAACTATTATCCTATACATTATGGTAAACCTAAAAGGGTGTGGCTGCCTCCATTACCCCCTACTATCTCAGTAGTATTGCCACATCTGTTTTCCCTCAACATCCCAAAGGTATGTAATGTTTATGAATGTTAACAGGGTGACCAGATTGCCTCCAGATTAAGGAAGGAACAAAATTTAGCTTTCAGGTCTCAACCCTCTAGAAGATGTCAATAGTCAGATGACTGACTATGAAACATGATCCACCAAGAGCAGAGGAACACTCTAACTATTGCTATTTCAGGAGGCAGACAGTATGATAATTAATATGATATAATCTTATATATTTTGAGTTATTCATATTATCCAGTTCAGCACAGGTACAGATATCTATAAAAAACTTAACTGAAAGCATGAAAGAAGACATGCTAAAGCACGTTATCTATTCTGGATATTTTGAATGAATCTTGATTCATCTGTTGTCCTTAACTTGACCTGCATGTATGTTAACCAAATGAAAACAAGGCATTCCTTACACAAGGGTACAGCAAAACCACGAACAGGCACCTAGGACTCTGCACGTGATCTCCTCAGCACAACCAAGATGCATTGAAGGTAACAGAGCAGAACTCAATCTGACCTGTCCAGGCCAGGCAGAGAGCAGGAGGCACAGAAACATCCTGCAGAGGCTGTTGGAAACACCTGCCAGCTTGCCAGCCCACAGTAAGACATTGGAGGACAACTTCAGCCTCAAAGGTATCCATGAACTTTTACTTATCTCCATGCCTCTGCTCTGTTCAGTTGAAATAATATCTGTCATTTTTCCCTTAAATATGATGTGTTTTCTTTCTGTTCTTATGATGCTACTGCTGATGTCATAAACTGGACTGGGGTAACAGTTAATGACTAGCATAATTAGGCCTTACACATGAATGTTAAAACACTAGAACACTGGCTACAGTCAAATTTCACAAATGTTTTTGAGAAAAAAATAATGAGGGGAAGACCTTTGGACAGTGTCAAAATATTGTGTTTCAGCATGCTGAAAATGACATGCTGAAAATTACATGCTGAATTTCAACATTTCAGAACAGAACACTTGTCATTCCATGGAAGTTCATAAGGGTCATAACAGAAAATACAGTTCAGGTTAAACTAAATCTTTCAGGGTGACCAACTGCTGTTCTCCTTTAACTTCACTCTCTTTCAGTACAATGTAAACAATATTTTGTATGGTAATTGAAATAGAGCTCATCTTCCTTCAGGTCAATACAGGAAACTGTCTGTGCAGCTGGATCCTTCTCTGTTCTGCGTTACAGTATTTGCAGTGTATCAGAACAGGAGAAGTGATGAACGTGAGCAGTAGGCTAAGAAAGACAAAAGAAACTTTTCTTTTAAGGCAGTTTTAACACAATGTGTTTCAGTTTTGAGGCTAAATCACAATTTTAAATCAATTATGAGAGGGGAATGGCCCAAGTAAAACCAATTCTGCAAGAGGAGGAAGGAATGTAAAAAAGCTAAAAGACTGTGTTTTGAGTCAACTGAAACTATTTGATTTAGATATGAAAGAAAATAATTGTTTTCATTTCTCTGTTATGTAACTTATTTCCCCACCCTCATCTTTTAAAGGAGATAACTTCAATCAAATTTTACATGAAAGATGCAATTTCTAATGAAAAAAAAAAGTCAAATAACTGTAATTGGCTCAGACCTGGAAGGGTAAGTATTTATACCTCAGCTATAACTTATAGCCTGTTCTCATTTGTTTCCTACAAACAAAATGATTTTTTTTTTCTAATTTAGGACTGCAAGAAAACTGAAATGGTGTAAGAGAGTAATTCCCTCAAAAAAACTGAGAACTTCTGGCCTCCGTTTCCTGCAGCTCACACACAGCATGGCACTTACATCCTATACTCCCCATTTGAGTGCTGAAAATCATTTACTGTCTCTACAGGTTTGTCTTTCTTTGAAAAAATCACAGGTTTATTCTTTTCAGAAGGGAGAACGGAGAAGCAAAAAAATGCAGCAGCATAACAGTCTCCATGTAAATCTGAAGACTGAGTGAAGAAAGACAGCCCCTTATCTCTAAACCTTGAAGCAGCTATGGAATATACTCGCAGACAGATCACTAAACCGGGAGCCAGAAGATTTGAACTGTAGCAAAGCTACAGTGGAAATTTCAGTCCTGGGGGATA
This sequence comes from Nycticryphes semicollaris, assembly GCA_013400055.1. Classification (NCBI taxonomy): domain Eukaryota; kingdom Metazoa; phylum Chordata; class Aves; order Charadriiformes; family Rostratulidae; genus Nycticryphes; species Nycticryphes semicollaris. The sequence continues at coordinate 934,067 of VXBJ01005870.1, read as the reverse complement.
TTCTGATATTTCAACTTTTGCTCCTGTTCTGCACAGGTAGGAAAACTTTCCATTGGAAAAACTATTTGCTGGCAGATTAACAGCCCAGTCTTGCTAGACTGAAACGCTGTTTGATACTGGCTAAATTATTCCTCTTGATCATGCAAAACACTACAAGCTGTCCTTAAGTTTCACAGATGCATAGTAAAATATTTACTGTCTGGCCCTAAAAAAAGCCAACAAGACTAACAGTAACACTTGTTTTCATAAAGTATATGAAAGAATTAAGAAATATAACCAATTGTTGAAACAGGAAAAAAAAAAAAAAGGTAATAAAAATATAACAGAATTGAAACAGAGGAATGTAAAATAACACTTAAACCCCAAGCAGACACAGGTTTGTGGTACACTTAGTATAAGTCAACCAGGAAGACAAAGGTCAAATGACAGGAGGCATTCATTGTAAATGAGGATGAGGTGAGGGATTATCACAAGAATAATCAAGAACTTATTGGGAAAAGATTTATCACTGGGGCTTAGATAAAATGGCACAGCAACAGTAGCAAAACAATAGCAAAAACTTGAAGAAAACAGCAGAAATTTCCCCAAATATTCCTGTGGCTAGACAAGCCAGGTAAGATACCAAGCAGAAGATACTAAGCCAGAGAAGACACTAAAATTCCAGCTTTTGAAGAATAAAAATGACAGATCTTTTCCTCTCTGCAGGCAGGACTCTGACAACTAGATCTGCCAGAGTCACTCAGAGCTCCAGCAGCTACCAACTAATGCCTTGGGCAGTGAGGATCAAGCAGAGCAGCCAGACCTGGAGGAGAAAAAGGATGAGATGTATTTATGAAGAAATAAGGAAGAAAGGAGGAAAGTGGCTCAGTTATTAACAAACAATAACTAACATTGCTTTAAAATGTTTTCATTGGAAAGCTTTCAAGAAAGGTGAAGTTTAAAGTCTTGAAGTTTAAAAGTCTTGAAATCCTTTTGGTTAATTTTGGTTAATTTTCTCATTTTCTCCTCTCCCTTTCATTTTTCATGCTTTTTTTTTTTTTTTTT
>VXBJ01005870.1:891033-933012 GCA_013400055.1 Nycticryphes semicollaris | reverse complement strand
TTTTTTTTTTTTTTTTCTGATTTAAAAGAGAAGAGGGGAGGAAAAAAAAATAAAGCCAGGATGAAATGTGTTTCATTTTCATATTTGGTTGCAAACACACAGCATATTGGGTTTTTATTGTTATTACTGAAGGTGTGAAAAGGAAACAATCCTCAGACAGCTGTGCAGCCTGTTGTGGCAAAGTCTAGGAGGAGAGTCATCTGTGTGGGAAATGAATGAAATGGGAGAGCAGGTCAGGACAAATGCATAATCATAATTGGATGCTTCAGGGATCTGGATCATCAGGGGAGTGACTTCAACACACTTCAAGAAAGCAGACAGTATTGTGACACAGGAGAGGAGATGATGCCTTTCCCTGAGGTCTCATAAAAGCAGCTAGAAAGATAGTAAGTTGGAATTAAGGAAGACCAAAGTCAGAGAAGGGTAAAAGGAAATTAGACTGAATCAGGAAAAGAAGAAAATGGATCAGGGGTGCGAGATGCTCGCTAGCTAGTGAAAGAAGACCATCAGGGAAATTAAAAAAATATTTGATGTTGTTTCCAGCAGAAAAGAAACAAAAGAAAGTTAAGCCAAAGAAGAGAAAAAGTGATAGACTCAAGAGTCCTACGAATAGTGCAGAGCAGCACACTATTGCAAGACAATCAGGAAAACATGGCAGTAGGTGTCAGTGAGGAATCAGATAAGAGTCAGAGTTAGCACAATAGAGGTATCTGGGGCCCATGGGCGAAGAGATACGTGAAAGCAGGCTTAGATCCATTTTGAAAACCATAAGCTCCTGCATCAGTTAAATTCTATTGTTGAAATTTTACTGTTAAAACATTCCTAGATGTACAGCTGAGCTACAAGCCACAGAGGATGTCAACAGTCACAGAATCACAGAATGATATGGGGAAGGGACTTTTGGACATCATCTAGTCCAACACTCCTGACAAAACAGGTTCTCCTAGAGCAGGTTACACAGGAACATGTCCAGGCAATTTTTTAATATCTCCTGAAATGGAGACTCCACCACCACTCTAGGCATCCTGTTCTAATGCTTTACCATCTTCAGTGTAAAGAAGTTCCTCCTCCTGTTTAGATGGAACTTCCTATGTTGAAGTTTGTGCCCATTATCTCTTGTCTTGTCACTAAGCATCCCTGAAAAAGGACCAGCCCCATCCTCCTGATACACACGCTTTCAAGTATTTATAAGCATTGATAAACCCAGCCATTGATCCATCTTTCAGCTTGAAATATATAACCTGAACTAAACAAACTTGCTTTCAGAACACTGGAATAAAACAGGCTGAATGATTTAACCCCCTATAAATGATGACACTGTGCATAGATTAGCTGTATAATCAACAACTGCATGTAGATATTTAGCATGCTAAGTAATAGTTCTCCCACATCAGTCAATTAAAGAATCTCTAAGTTCACATTAACATAACACACACTAACTGCACCCAAGGAACCATTACAGTGTATCACATTAATATTCAACAGTCTAAAGGGTCCCCAAACAGGCATTCTCAAGATACATCCAAAGGGCCTCATTGGGCCTGTTACAGCATCCTGTCTCTAAAATCTGTGGATTAAACACTTGTTTAGTAGGCTCCAATGTGAGAGAATATATTAGGTACGGTCCATAATGTCAGCCATCCATGGGTAATGAGAGAAACTAATACACTTCCAGCGGGAATGACAAACCAGATTGAAACTGATGGCAGCAGCACAATTGTTCTATCAGTGCCTTTCATAGACTGTAATGGGCACAAACTTCCCTAGTATAGTCTAAATTAGATAACTGATTATACCATACTTTAAAATTGCAAAGTGGTCACACAAGGGAAAAAGTGGAAAAAAAACCCACAAAAAATAAACTTCTCAGAATGATGGAGAAATTGACAGAAATCCTCAAAAAGGAAAATTCCTAATAAACATAGCTCCATCCTTCTGCTGTAATTTTGTGGAATACTTGAGGAAGAGATCATGCTGTATCATTTTCCCCAATACCCGTTCATTTGCATTCAAAAGCACATTTACTCTCAGAAGCTGTTTAACTCACAATACTGGCTTCTAAAAATCTCCTGTGTTTGCCCTCGAAAGGAGGTGCTATTTCAGAGGACATGGGAAATGGTAGAAAAGCAAAGTACCTGACAATAAAGTTTGTATCCTTCACTTTTCACTCTTAATAATTTGGCTATCTCTGCAGTACTCTGAAAATTATGCTGTTCCTGTGACTATATATATATATATATGGCCTCTTATTACTGCAAAAAGAAACTGCACCATTTCATATTGCTGGAGGTATATGATACTTCTGAACCACATTCAGAAACTTCAGAGAGTGGTTTGAAAAGAAAAGAGAGGAAAGAGAAAAGAAGGAAAAAGTCATTTTCCCCAACAATACCTGACCTAGATGAAACACATAATAGGAGTTATAATGCAGACCTAAACCAGCACCGGTATAACTGATCTCGGTCTACTCAAGTAATTATTTCACTACTAGTGCTATTGTAGAAATTGTTGAAGAGTAATGACCATTCTCCAGCAACAGCAGGAGAATTTATAAAAGATCAACTTTAAACTAGACTGCAGGGTGAAAGGCATGTTTCTAGAGCTCTCTTTGCTCATGAGCTAACTGCTTCAATATTAGCTTTGTTTGTTGCCAAGGGCCATTGTTTTGGTGTACTCTGATTAAGGTCTGCTAGCAAAGCCACATGAGCAACCCTATATAGCATAGAAGGAATTTCAAAGTATCGCAGCTATCTAAACTAGAGCTAGTGTCTCTTTCTACCCAGCTTTGTCAGCAAGCTATTTCTTCATGAGGTCTAGAAAGCTGCCATTCCAATAGCTCTTCTAGATGCTTGAAAGATGCACTTTGGTGCAGAGGAACGGGCACTTACTAAATTTAGGGATTTCAGACAAATCTTCAAAATATATAAAAATATATAAAGTCTCATCATATAGTTGTGGTTTTCCCTTTTTATTTTTCATTCTGAGCTTTAGAAATCAAGCTTTCCAATTAGTTTCTACATTTAGCAACATATTTTGAAAAAAAATAAATATTCAAATTCCCACAAAATCATACCTTTTCCAGGGTTCAAACTCCAAGTGTCACAAGACTTCTGATAAAGCAAGAAATAGCAATGTTCTAAGAGACAAAGTCCATACTTCTCTGCTCTTGAGATGCTACAGAGATCTAGATAGGCTTTATATTGCTATTTTTCTTGCCCAGAAAAAATTGTCTGCAAGGACATCTCAAGGGACCTGCATACTGCATTCATTTTTTGCCATCCACTTTTCTTTGACTTCCTCAATAAATGTGGTGGGCTTTTGTGTGTGTTTGGGTTTGTTTTCTTTTGTTTTCTTTTGTTTTACTTTCAGTGTTTTTCTAATAAAAGAGTTAATTTTCAAATTAAAGAGTTAAGAAGGAAAAGAAAGTGTGACTGTTCTCTACACTTGACACTATTCGCACAGACTTTATGCTGTGGGACTATGCAGCCACAAAGTACTAGAAATGTGCCTGATAACTATAGCACAGTGGTATTCATTCTGTTTCTGTTTTATCCAGCCTCATCCACTAGTGCTCTGAATTGCCTTAAGCCTTTTAATTGAGCAGTATCTATAAAGCATGACACAGCCAAGGCAGCCAGACTGGACTGTGGCATTATTTTTTTTTTTTATTATTTTTGGTGTTACAGCAGCCTGTAACACTCCAGGGGAATAGCAACCTTCAGGCATTGAGGTTCAGTTTTAACTTTTAATGTGAGCAAAACTACTTGTTTGCTGGGTTATATGAAATAAAAAATCTCTTCTCCCAAAATCTGTTCAAGCAAAAATAATTTCAACAAGCAAATATAAAGGAAGATTCATCCCAGGGGCTCCCACCATGGATAAATTATCCTAGGTAATAAGCACAGCCATAGATATAAAGTGAATGCACAAAAAGTGCATGAGTGACTTAGAAGTCTGAGTCACATCTTTTAAAGACAGTTAGGCATGCTAGTCCCACCGATTTCAGGTGAAACTCAAGATATGTCTTTCTGAATTAGTAGTACCCGATGCAGAAATATGAGCTTGGCCAAGCTTCATTCCGCCCTGCCTGACTCTGCCTTTGATCACACCTTCTGTTTCCTAGATAGGGTACCCTTCTTCACCTAAATGAAGCCCTAGTATTATCTTCTCTGGAAAACCCTGAAACCTGTCCCTTTGTACAGAAAGCTTAAAGGTAATGCAACCTCGCTGTAAGTCATTATAAGCATATCAGTGTTTATGCAACTTTCTGTGACACATTTTCCAGGCTGTAATTGAGCATACAGGGCCATGTAGATATATTAGAGGAGGTCTGAAAGCTGGAGAGCTGTGTCCCAGTTACTGTGCGTTGTAGAAAGATGACTATGGTACTGTGTTGACTACAGTCTTACTCTGCAGCCATTTTGTATGGCTCTTCTTCCATGATTCAGACATACAACAAGAAAGAACACACTTCTAAAACATCTTTCAAATGAAAACATCTATAGCTGATGTCACAAAGACATCAGAAAAGAACTTTTTAATACTTTTTTTTTGCAGGAACCATTAGAACAGCAGTTTGAGGGATACTTAATAACTCAGACACTATAACAGCTGAGAGGCATCTCAACTGAATGGGGCATTGGGATGTAAAAAGAATTTATGACCAAAAGAAGTGACTTTATATTGTGACATAAAGGAGAATCCCACTATAGCAGTCTCCTCTCAGACTGCAGTTTCCTCCAAAGACTTGACGGCAGAAGAGAAAAGGAACCTCAGTTCTCAGCGTGCTTTCCTCCCCTCAGCAGTGTACCAGCTATCACACCTCCACTGGGATGCCAGAAGCCAAGAGAAGGTTATCTGCTCAAACATGACTACTTATTTTTCTTCAGAAGCATTGCTTAACCTTTATTTTCTGCAAAATGTCTTAAAACTAACACTTCATGTCTATCGCTACACAAAAAAACCTGCCAGACATTAGCAGCAAGTCTGACTGTACTAGCTAGAGGCACAAAAGTGAATGTGTAATTACAATTTTTTTTCATGCGGTGAGCAAGGGTTACTCCTTTTGAACTGAAGGTCTCAGTTCAAGTCCTACCAGGGAATCCAGCCTTACATGTGATTGAGGTTCATGCACAGCCAGATCACAGAGCTGTCACTGCTTTAAAGCCTCTAACACTTTTCAATACTCCCCACAGAACAAGATCTACTGCTATGCTAGCATGGCTGCCTGAATAACAGAACAGGAAAAACAGAGCCAAAGATAAAAGAAATACTTTCCTATGCATGGAAAACTGAAGAGTTTTCAGACTTCGGGTTCTTCATAAGGTTCTTGATAACACCAACAGTTCCAACACACAAGACTTCACTGTTACCAGCTGACAATGCAGACATAACCTCATGTGAAAGGTTGCAGAAAAAAAACTCCACACATATCCCAAGAATTGTGCAAATATTCTTATTTCACTTTCTCATTATTTCCACAGGGGAAAAAGAAAAGGAAAAAAAAAGGAAGACAGAATAGAAAAGGAAGAGATGCTTCCCTTCAGAATTAACTAGCTACTCTTGCCTACTGTTTCCTAATAAAAATTCCAAAACCTTAAAGATTGACTTTTAAATATTTTTATTCTCCCTTCTCCGTATTAAAAACTAAGAAGTGAGTAAAAAACAAGGGAAAAAAGACAGGCAGGACTGGAGTAAAAGAAGTGGAGAGCCAATGGAATCGATGGAACAAAAACCGGAAGATCTGAATTATTCTCTACTTCATGGCTACCAAGCTACGTGAGCTAGTTATCTATCAACTATTAGCATTTCTGACAAATGACAGATTCTCTTTCTGCACCTTTTATCTTCTCTATGCTTCAAATGGGCTGCTAGCAATTTTTTCTTCTCATCTTTTGTCTCCACATAGAATATATATTTGAATTCTTGAGGGAAAACCCTACTGTCTTATAGAGTGTGTTTGTACAGTATGCATGTGTGAGGGCTATAGCTGTGTTTGGGATTTGTATAATAGTAAAGTAACCAAGGTTTTGCTAAGACTAAGTGCTGCCCATGTATTAGCCTGGTGTCTTGGTCAGAGAGTCATAAAAAGTGCAGACAAGTTAAGGTATTGACATGTTTTCCTTCTAGCCTGCAAACAGTTTTACTTCTTACAGAAAAAAGGGTGCAACAAATAAAGGTGAGCACTCAGATCTGGCTGCAAATGGGATAAGTCTAGAGCATGCACCCAAACCCAGGAGATAGAGAACATCTCCAATTCCCAGCAGCCCAGGCTCACCTACACTGAACAAAAATTCAGTTTTCTAGGATGCTTTAGATTTGAACTGTCTCTGACCTTATCATGTGCTGCGCAAAATACACCCTGGAGAGGTAAGGAACACTATGGGGACATCAACTGGCTTTGTGAATGCCCTTGGGCTGAGGCTGGAGACAGTTCAGTCCAGTCCAGTCCAATCCAGATAACCCACTGTCCCCTAGCTAAATGAAAACTCCAGACATGGATTCACTGAGCTGGGGTGTGAGGGAGGAGGATTAGGGATTTCCCCTTACCTGTTATCTCACAGGTCCCTTTCTTCTAGCACAGATGGTCATCACCTATGCACACAACAAAACCTTGCATTCTCTCAAACAGGAGCAGCCCTGTTACTGCTCAAACAGAACAAAACAAGAGGGTTGATGGACTTAAAGAGGAGAACAGGGACTAAATCTTTATTCATTGCCAGGACACTTGGCTATGGGGTCCCTAAATAAGACCTTGCTAGGACAGCCCAGAACTATGTAGATAGGACAGCCTGGCTCTTACCAGGGCTCAGATACAAAGATGGGAAATGCCCCTGCCATATATGTGCTTGTACGTCCTGTCTTTCCCAGTCACTCTGCTCATGTGCTGACTGCGGAGACTCAGGTCTCCCAGTCACCCTGGAGTCCTTCTGCCCTTGCAGTACTCTTGCAATTCAGGATGTTACATGGAGGGATGCAACATGACCCTCTTGTGCTACTCTGCTTCAGCACACCCATTAATCAAAGGTGAACCCTGCCAAAAAACGTCTCTGCCCATCTGCTTCTAAGGCGCAATAGAGCAACAGAAGAATGTTTAAATCCCCATGAAAAAGCTAATTATTTTCATTAGTTTTTCTTTTTTCTTTTTTAAGCAGAGAAGACTTTGTGCTACAGAGGTACATTTTTGAACCTCAGCTTTGACAAAACAGAAAAAAGATGACTAGGCTTTTGCCTGAGTAATAAATGATTGTTACTGCTGCCAAAATATGAGCACAGCAGAATAATGGCACCCACACCAGCTCCCAGTGAAAATTTCTGCCCAATAACAGATGTGTGTATGAAGATGTAATGAAATGCTTAGCAAGGGAAGCCAATGGTGCAAATGAACTACAATAAAATAACAAGAAACATCAAGAGAATCATGTCCCACTAAGTGATATCAGATGGTCGGTACTTAGGCTGTTTATGGGGTATCAATGGAGTTGCCTCCACAATGAGATTTAACGGCCTGCTTGTCAACTGCTTTGTGGTTCACCGTGCTGCTGTTGCAAGCACAAGGCAAGTATAACACAAAGCTATTGTGACTGCATGGCAAGAATCCTGCCAGCACTTCACTTCTGACATGACTATGCCAAGTTAATCGTTTGTTCTGTCTCTGCTGGTTAATTGCAGAAAGAAGAACAACAGCTTTTTTCTTGAGTGCCCTCTACCCAGTTGGCATCAAAAGCTCACATGAACACAGTAATGTTTGACAATTATCCAGAGAAATCACGGCAAGGAGGGTGGAAAGAAAAATACTGCTATTGTTACTCATCTTATTTGACAACAGGGAAGGAAAACTGAATTAAATACTCAAAGGAGGAGTACAACAAGGCTGCCACTTTGAAAAAAAGCAGAAAGCTCCAGATGGTTGTCACTTCACAGAGCTGCCTCAGCTGTTTGTGACATATAGCCTGCATTAGTGCCAAGCTGTCAGAAACACAGTTTGAAATGGTCAACCAGAATCATAAATGGGGTCCTTGAACATACACTGTGGAGTGTCAAATACGACCTTAACAATTCCTCTTTGAGATTGCAGTGTAGTATGTCAAAATCCATACACCTAAGTATTTCCAAAGAGATTGAAAAGGGCAAAGTATTGTTCAGTCCATGGGGTAATATATATTGGAAAACTGACCTATCTTATTCACAGAATATACACCATTAACAACTTTCTTTGTGCTTTTATTTACATACATTTGCCTGTATGTGCTCTGGCCCTTACATATTTAATGGTAATAAGCCCATTCTACAGCTCTTTCATTTTATACAGATGTTGCTTTCAGATACTTAGCTGTGACTTTTATACTGCTTTAAGAAGCATAAGAGAAAGGAACAGAGATTATACCCATATGCATTGAACTGAGGTTATCTACAAAGAAAGTAGCCACAAAACGATTCATCAATGACTTTCATTACATAATGGAAAGACCTCATCTGCACCATTAAAAAAGTAGTTCATCACAAACATGTAGGACAACAGCTCTGGGTTATGCTAGCCACTGCAGGGGTTTTGTCAGGAATAATTACCAAGGGATTAACCACAAAAAACAGACTCATTTCATAGAAGCCACCAAAGGATAATCACCCCGCAGTGAATTTTGCTTAATTCCACAACAGCAAATATTCTGAATAGGAAGGAAAAACTCAAGGGTAATGTACCAACGTTCCATGGTAAAAAGCCCTTAGAAAAAATGAGGGAAGTCAGAAGACAACACAACTTCAACTTCAAACATCAAACTCTGCCAGGGAGCAGCCAAAGCTGACACTTCCCCACCTGGCCAATGACTGCCTTCCCAGCAGGAGCTTGCACTGGTGTCTGCTCAGCAGCATCCCTGTCTCAGCCACTCACTATGTGTGTTAGCCAAGAAAAAACCAACACTACATGTGCCTATAGTTTGTGTGTGATCCCATTTGCAAGCATCCACATGAGTAAAACATGCCAGGTGAGTGTGATCTGAAGAACTATTGGTTTCAGTAACAACAAATACTGCTGAGCGGTCTGGCTGCAACCCAACAAAGCACTAAAAAGAGTGCTAAGCTTAAGTCTATGGGTAATCTACAAGGCGGTTATTTGCATACTTATAGAAAGTAGGTGATTAAGTTTGTTGGAGGTAACAGTCACCAGCGATTCTTTTTTTCCCCCACAGACTTGAAAGCATGAAGTTTCTCATTAGTCTGACAAGCCTTTTAATCTTAAAAGGAATACAAAATATGAGGAAAAAATAATATAAAGTCCTCCTGAAATATCACATAACAACATATCCTTTTCCTTAGACCATCTACATGAATTAAATGCATCATCGTCTTTATGGGAAGTAAAGACAGAAAATTATATAGATAGAGGTACGTCTTTTGCTACCCTCTAGCCACTCTTCACAATTCTGGTTGGCATTTCTGGTACTATAGCAATACAAACTGCAGTACATACAGAAATTTTAAGAATAATAGTTGACATCTGTCAAACTGGAGTGCCTTCATCACATAACTCAGGGGACAAGTGTTTATAAAAAAATCTCTTCTACAGAAAAATTACTGTGGGGCCAAGATTCAGAGTTACATGCCACTGCAAAATGGGCTGCTTCATGTACTAAGAGAAAACTAGAGGATATATAGCAGAGAACAAACCTGCTTCCGCAGGGGATTAACCTGGATGACCTGATATGGCATCTGTTTCCATCGGCAATTCTCATTCATTATATTGCTTCAAGCGGCTCTTCTGAATCTTGTGCTGAACCTGGAACCTGTCATTTACTTTGGGCTTAAACCCTAGGCTTTGAAAATGCAAATCCTTTTAAAAAAATTGGCTTATTTTTAAAAGACAGCTCCTGGATTTATAATCCAGGAATCTTAAAAAGGGTCCCTAAATTTGTGGATGATCAAGGCTGTGCTGTACTGAGTGTTCATTACTTTCTTTAGCAGAAGAGTTGGTATTTTCTCCAGTCTTGCTTTCTGCAGCACTTCTGTGTCTGTGCACGTGTAGGTATGCACCTGTACATGTACAACTGGAAAAATATTTTCAATTTACAAGCATTTTAATTGTAAAGGCTTCTATGGCATTGTCACTCACAACTTCATACATCTAGTTCAAAGAAAACATTTTGCTGCAGGAGAGGAAATTAATTGAATAATCAAGAAAAGAGAATAGAAATAAAGGTGAAATATTAATTGTTCTAATCTGTGACGCACATAGTCTTACTCTGTGAAGAAGCATTAACACACAGTAGTAACAAATAAAGATCAGCTAATTAGGAACAAGGACTTTGCTATTCCTTAACTGCTGAATTCTTGTACATAATTGTGAGAAATGTCAGCTCTTAAATAGAATGTAAAAGAGGACAAAGTCTTCAAAGCAAAGCTATAAAATAGATATAAATGTTTATTAAAAATATATGACCCAGCTGGTTCAGGTGCCCCTCACAGTAAAGACACACCTTTCTCTTGGTTTTCACACCTTTTACACCTTTTTCCCAATCATCTAATTCCCTGTCACTTTTTTTTCCCCATTTGTTGGGTATTAAGGGAGTTGTATTATTTCTGCCTGCCTACTGAGCTCATGCCAGAGTTATAAAGCCGCAGTTGGGTCATTCTCTTTTATTCTTATGGAAGTTCCTCTAACATTCTTTCACAATTACAGTTCCAAAAGTTATTTACATCACAAGCAAATCCATCATGGCTGAAGAAAAACCTTTGCCTATCTCTTACATAATGAAATAAATCTACAGGAACAGTAGCAATTAAAAAAATTATAGAAGGTAAAACATTAACACTCATGTAACTTTTCAAAATTTCATGTGTTTTCCCAGATATCTGACCTTTGCCACTTTTAAACCACTGTCCACATAGATAGTCTGGAGTGTGTCAATGAGGTCTGATTCATGGTCTTTCACAAATTAAAATGTTTATAATTCCTAGGCTTTGAAAAATCTGCAACACCTTCATCAGGTTCCTCCTCTACTTTTTCCAGCAAGCCAATTTTTTTTTGTGGATAGAAGACTGGAACTTTTATCCTCTATATTGTTATTTCTTTCCTTTTTCTTGGTAGAAAGTATATGATAGATTTTATCTCCACTTCACTGTGATTTATTTTTTTTTGTTATTCACCTCATCTTAAGCTTTGAGGCTATTCATCAGTCACCTTCTATAAATGGTGAGATGGTTTATAAAAGATAGAGTTCTAATGGCTACTCCTTTAGTTTTATTTCACATGTCTGGTTTCCACGGTGTTACAAGACTCTTAAATACTGTTCTGATGTTATAATAAATTCATATCTTCATAGTATGTTTTTTTTATGTCTCTACTGAATAAAACTAGCTTCAGTTAAACCCATGGCAATTTAGGAACTCAATGAGACAAAAGATTAGGTTCATCAGCTGGTTTACCAGTTCCTTAGGAGTTTATAGTGACTTATCTCGTGTACTATAGTTAAAACATGATGTCAAAGAAAAGGTACTAAAGGATCAAATTTAAAAAAGAGTATTTCAGGAAATCATTCAATTATTTTCAAGCCTCTGGTAAGCCTATTCACTTATCACTACATTGCCTAATGATTTCCAATTCAAAAATTATAAAAAACTATATATTATTGATTCACTACGTAGAATTTAATACAGAGAAAATATTTGGGTTTATTTGATTATGATGACCTACTGAAGTATTGATTATTCCAAGTGTGCTTAAGGAAGGTAACTAATAATTTTTGATGCATCTAGTGAATAGTGTCCTATCATCTGAATCAAACACTCCTAAAGCATACGTTTTCATGAACTTAATCTTTCTAACCAGAACAAAGACCTATGTTCTGCTGCAGCAGTTTGTGATTATCTCGCACAGTCTAATTTATGATTGAAGACAGTCTAATCAAACATAAACTTTAGATGATGATAAAACCTCTATGAAATCTCTAGCATACTCAAATATCTTACTGTAGATAAAAGATCCCATGTTATGAGATGGCTTTTTAAAATTATTTTGGTTTTATTTTGCTGTTTTATCATCTGATTTAGCCTCAACATTGGTGTAAACGTGTAGAACATGAACTGATTTCATGCTGGTTTTATGTCAGTGTAACCTCACAGAGTCAGATTTACTGCCACCTTGCAGCTGGTTTGCTCTACTTCTGCAATGCAAAACAGCTCTTAACCCTGTTTCAGTAACCAATTTAGCAGAGTTTACAACTGCCTTGAATAAGAAAGCAGCACAATTATGCATAATAATGGACACAGTGGAGAGACTGCTAATTCATATCAACATGAACTGAGAGTCATGTCCTTATGTTCAAGCACACATATATAAATGGATTTGACAGTGAAATTTTTTAGTCTCTATATTACGATTCTTAACACAGTACAGTTTTCTTTCTTTCTTATTTACACAATATGGATTTCTCGGGCAATAATCAGAGGCTGAAATCCTGCCACCCTAAAATCAAAGTTCAGGGAACAGCTCCAATTGCACTTAATGGGACTTTACTCAGAAATACAACAAACATCACAAATAAGCCTTACAAATCTTCCCAAAATATCCATGGGTATTGTCTTCTTGTGAGAATGCATAGAGAGCACAGGATGAATTACTTTGTTGAATCTGACACAAATATTTAGTCTGTTTGGATTGCAATTACAGAATATGCTATCTGGTGAGCAGGTGGCAGCATCACATATAAACTAGAAATTTTGCCTATAGAGGTGTCGTTTATATATCTGCATAACTTTTAAATCATTAATTTAATGTTCTTTTTGGTCAAAGCAGTGGCATATTAAGTCATAATAAACTCAGCACAACTAGCACAAACAAAGCAATTTTTTCTTCATCTACACTGGTGCAATTTCAGTGAAGCCAAAGCAAAAAGCCAGTGTGTACTTCCAAATTGAATCAAAGACTAATCCAAGTCATGCTAGGCTCTAACTGAGTTCACATTCAAAGTTCCATTATTGCACATTGATTATAACTGCATAGTCTATAAAATATTGGACTGCAAAGTCCATAAGTAATTTGTCTCAGCAGCCTCTATGTCAGATATACTCAATTACGAATAGAATTATGGATTTCATAAGTGTCACCTCTGCAAAGTCACACTCAGGCAACAAAAAGTCAAAGCACTGCCATTTCTGGCTGGAGAACAAAGCAGCAGTGGTGAAGATCCTGAGGGCCCAGGTAAAAATTCTTTTCATTATGCAAGAGGTTGAATTCCAAATTAAGATCTCCAGATAGCCATATGGTTCCAGAGTCCAGATTTTGTTTTAAGAAATTCAGAAAGAAAATATAGCAAACTTCATGTCTGCATAGTATTAATCTGCTTGTTGACTTTGCTTCTGACATAGTAAATAATCAAAACAAATAGCTAGTTTTTAATTCCATAGTTACAAAAACAGAGAATATTGTTTGTTGTAGGTCACATGTTTAAAAAAAAAATGTAATCCAGCCATAGTTCTACAAATCTTGTCTTCAAGATGAATAAGCAAATGAATGCCAGCACGTGTTACTTTGTGGGTTTGCGTTATTTTTGCCAACAGTTTTAGATTCTGTTTATTGTCCTCTGCCATGTCATGAGAGATCTATTACAAAAAATAAAAAAGGCTAAATGTATATACATGAGAGCATTATTCTTATAATAACCAAACAAGAAAGATCTACATTTCAGTTCCTACTTTCAGTACACTTACGTGTTCTCTTTCTGTGGAGTTGTTATCCTGTCATCATAAAATGTTAAAGGGGAAAGGGAGTGTGGGAAGGAGTAAAGGCTAAGGGAAGGTTGAAAGGTTGATCTTTCCTACGGGTTTTAAAAGACAACTTACATTTTGATCACAGCATGACTCAGAAAACATTTGAGATCCTGTCTGTCTTGAAGTTAAAAATTGCCTTCTGTTGATGGAATGATACTCTGGGGGTGTTGAAATAACACAGTGCAGTCACCCTAAGCACAGAGTATATTAATTTTTCACTGCTTTCTCACAGACTCTACCATGTTTTAAAAATGAAAATTTTAAAACATCCTTATGTTCAGAACTTGAGCTCGAAAAAGCTTACCCTTTTATGCTAAGTATAAGGTATAGAGTTTTAATGTAATGAAAATCCTCCCCTTCTATTTTATTAAAAAGAAAGAAACCAAGGTCATTTCAGAGCTCAGTGAGTATTCTTTGATTTTCAAAGTGCTTTTCTTTTCTGTCTATGTGACTTCACTCTTTTGCAGTTTGATAGCTAATACAATATGAAATTCATGACTACCATGTAACTCATGGACATGTTTGAAAAGATTTAAAATATCTGTTCAGGAATCTGAACAATCAGCAACATATAATAGAGTATAAAAGTCTCTTAAGCAAAGGAGAATGGAAACTTTCTTAGAGAATTCTGTTACTTCTCACTGAATTCTTACAGGCCCTGACCCAGAGGTTCAGATAGCTGGAAAACATCCTATTGACCAGAGCAGATATATGATTACCACTTATTTTGTTTCTATTGTTGTTAAACTCAATTAATTCTTCCCCTAACTTGGATTGCCAAATAATATTTTCCAGAAATACTACAGTAATATAATACACAGAAAAAGGTTGTAGAATTAAGTTACAAAATCTAGATATAATCTCAAAAATACCATTCTTTGAATATGTTCAAATCTGAAATTTTGAAGCATAAAAGGAGTATGAGAGAATTCCATAGTACACATTTTCTCAGAAGTTCCCTGACTAACACAGTCAATACAAAGCATGTGGCTGCTTGGTGCTTTAACACCAAACTTGGCAAGATCCATATACATTACAAATTATTCTGAACAAGTTGCTTTGTCTTTCTTTCCTGTAGTGATTGTGAGGTTAAAATCCTCAGTTATTTTATTAAGGTTATTGCAGTTATTTTAAGGTTTGCAGTTTACGTTTTTGTCTAACAGGTAAGAGTGAGTAGTTCACTTCTAACTGTGTGTTGCATCTGAAACCTGAGCTGTTAAGAAAGTCTAAATGTTGGTATTTGCATGTCTTTACAAGCATTACTTACCTGAAGTCCAAAATGGGAAAATCCAGCTTAGAAAGCTTTCAAGTTTCTCAGCAATGAAGGTAAAATTATATTTTGTTTTTTGAGACCTAGAGGTCAGGTTGTGCAAAGATTAAGCTACCAGTAGTAGAGTAGAATCAAAATAGTAGTAGATATCAAAACCAGGGAACACATCCCAAGGAACAGGGCTTGCTCTGTAGCTGATATAGGAATGAACGTCACAAACACCTTGATTCTTCCTTTAATAGCCTTCCAGACAGCTAGAGGGGTTAAATATTTTGCAAGATGGCATGGATTCTGCCATGGAAGGAAATCTCCAATTTTACCAGCTACCCTCTTGCGAGAAAAGTTGACCTACTATTGATTTCAATCCAGTTACCCAATGAAAACATCAGAAATCATCCAGGTTTCACATGTCAATGGCTTATTCTCTGATGAGGAAAGGTCAGTGTAGCAACCGGGCAAGGGAGATGATAAAAAAAATGACAAGCTAGAAAAAAAAGCTACAAGTTAGATACCTGTAGCTGCAGAAATTAAATATTCTGAGCTATCCTGGATGACGTTCTACTTACATCACCAACAGCTTTTTAAAGAAGTGTGGTGTCAAAGTCTTTTGATTTCAGTTCCTTAGGAGCTCCTGTCCATTGCTGATGGAAAGGACGAACCATGCTTTATCAGACTGCATTTTGAACTAGTCTCCTCCAAGGAGATCTGACATAGTAAAAGCTTTCTCCACAAATAAGAGAATATGAGCTATGAAAATAAAGATCATTACATGGGATGACACTAGCCAGTTCTAAACGTAGATTTGTGCGAGTTAGGCGAGGATATCAAAAGGCTTGCCCCCTGCTGAAATACACACCGATATCAGCAAACATGCCTTAGTGAGAAGTACTCTTTCTGTTGAAACTATACCTTTCCTTCCTGAATTAGCAGTAAAGGCTGAAATAATCTACCCTGGAATAGCTGAAACAACAAAATATAGCTCTGTCCTGCTTCTCAAACCTTTCAATAGGCCTAATAGTTAGTGTTGGCACATAATTGATAAGATTTATTAAGGATGTTTCTGAAATCCTGGGTTACTGACAGCCATGTGCACCCTTCTCCAGCCTGTGTTAGGCCTGCTGCTCTATTTACTTCCTAAAGAAAGCTCACCAGTCTCTTAATTCTTTTAAAAATAATGATTTGTTTATATTTCCTGCTACTGTAAACCAGATACTATTGTAAATACCACAGTACAAAATTTAGTCTGTGATATGCATATGATGTTTAATATAGAAATGGCTTAACAGTGTTCTGAAACTACCTTTTATATGTTGGATTACCAAATTAGAGTTTACAATGTGCAATGGATATTAATATAATATAACATCCATTGACAGCAGTGAGATCTGATTAATAGGCTTATATCATTGAGCATTATCAAGACAGACAAGGCAGCATTTTACTAATACATATTTCTGTAGTATCCATTGCTGCATTTTACAAAAATTTTCAAGTGGGGTCATTAAACTTCTATGAGTTACCATATCAAGGAGCTGCTCACATTTCAAACAAGTTCCCCACTATCTTATTGAGAGAAATATTCTGGTCCATATTTGCTACAGGGAATACAACTCTTATAACCAGGACCCAAACTCTGAGGCAGCTTCAACAGACTAGAGAAGTGCACTTTGCAACATTTCCTCCGACCTGATACAGGACTACTACTAGTTCTTACTTATATGGATTGTTTCTAAGCTTACCTCCTACCATCACCTTTCATTCACCAAATTCCTTGAAATAACTCTTTTAGAAAATATCTAATGGAGACCGATACACAGGTACCAAAAAAAGTTGTGCTTTATAGCTGCCCGTACTCCTGATTCAGTTCAAGAAACTGTTTCATGTAGCTAACATGCTGTAGAAATACTTACCAATACTTACCAAGGTTGGGAGGATGTTATCTGGTGTATTTCATTCACTGAATAGGATCTTGATCTGGGGACACAGCTCCTTTGTTTAACTGCCGTCAATATTTTCAGCACTTAAAACTCCTGAAGATATACATACAATTCATCACCCATCCAGACAGCAAGCAAAACCTTTTCTTGAAAGTCAAGGCACAAGCTCTTGCTACTTAATTCTGGCAGAGAATAAACTGCTTTCTTCTTGATGAATTAAATCATTGACTTTATGATCCCTTGAGGAGAGGAAGTGTTTTACTTCAGTACATCATGGAAAACTACTGTTTCATATTAACAGTTTCTTTGAGAATGTATGGTTTGTACTTGTAATGTATAAATTTCATAAAGGACTATGAATGTAGTTCACTGCTAGTTCTCAACAGAGACTAACTATGCTGGTAGGTACCAATGCCAAGGATGAGAACAGTGTTTGTTGAAATCAAAGGATGCTGCATGCAGGGAGAATGAAGTAACATGCTGTTGTTATGCAACGGAGGTAGAAATTAGATGTCTTGGTTATGATCAGGTCAGATGACAGCAGGGAGAGACGACAAATGTTCTGACCTTAAGACCTATCTCTCAATCTTGGGGAAAGACAGCCTGCTAAAGGATAATACAGGGTATGTGCCTTCAGAAATGTCTCTCAGATGAATAGTGCTCACAAGAGATATAACAAAATATAGGGAGCTTTTCTTGAAAACTGGCATTTGAGTCATAATAAACTAACGAATCTTCTTATCAAATTGGAGGCTTTTTTTCTTCTGATGCAACTTTGGCTCTCAAGTGTACTACTCAATTTGCAATTCAGTTAGGAATAGTCAATAGACTTTTCTTTCTGCATTTCAACAAACTATATTTGTAGTATATTTGCTTAGCTATGGACATACTTTCATTGCCTATTCCCATGTAAACTTTCATTTATATCATTGCTTATAATTTTGTCCTAAAAATCCCATTTGTGGTAAACTCATATTTGGACAATTCTTTTGCATTAAAAACAATGAAACCTTTGGTTCACCCAGTGCCAGGTCCTCATTTCTCAGAATCATGACTTGATCTTTGCATTAATCAAGATAATGAGAAAATATTTAATTTTCTATATACATTCACTCCCCAGCCTTACTTGCTAGCTAAGCTGCCAATTTGAATCTCTCTCTTCTGGAAAAGCCTAAATTTTCATTTTCTAACATGCCCTCTGTATTCCTTTAATTCACATTTCGATCTCAGCAGTCAAAGACTCTGGATCTCAACTCCCAGGCTTTAGCCTGGGGTTAATGGAAATGAACAGTTAGTCCACAAGTGCAGTTTTTGCCATATGTTGCCAAAGATACTTCCTTTTTAGCATCTTATTGATTTCAAGGGCACCTGCCTCAATTAATTGCCCTCCCAGGTGATGACACTTTCAGGCCAAAGAGCTAAATTTCATCTGCATGTATTGCTTTTCTTCCTCAGCCTAACAAGATACCAACCGCTAATCTCAGCTTTTCCACTTTAGGATGGAATTTAGGAACATGAATTTATTCATTGCAATTCAGGTATTGTCTTAGGATCACTGCAGAATAATGATGAAAAGATTAATTTATTTTACTCTGTATTTAAAGTTGGTATAACCTTTGCTAAGCAGAGCAGCATGAGTCACTGCAGTGCATACATATTGAATTTTTATTTTGGCTTCCTCCAAACACCAGTTTACCTCCTCTAAATATTATTTTGAAACAGGGAGTTCTAGCTGCCATAGAAGCATCACACTCCCATGCCTGCCATCCTGCCCAGGCCTGAGAGAAAAGTTATATATGGCTTTCATTTTGTTTTGGACAGCCACAGTAGGAGATATAGGAACAGAGCTTGGCTTCTGGTTGACCCACAAAGTGCAGCTAGAGACATGCTTCATTGCTGATGTGACCCGGTCTTCCTTCACAGATCAGAAGTATTCTCACTCCAGTGGGAACTACAGATGGAGCTGGAGCATTCAACCAAAGAATGGTGTTTTAGGCATCACTCTAGCTATTATAAACTTTGCAGCATTATACTGCCCCTTGCATCTGCTCATTTCCAGTCTATGCAAAGGCAGCACTGAACCATGGTTTGCTCTCCATCCTGGCACCTGCCGGGGTAATCAGACAGTCACAAGATTACTTGTAACTTCCATGTGCCCACAGGAGACCAGGATATAGATATAGAAATAGAAACACACCATCTCCTCCCCAGCCAGCTGTAAACAGAGCTCACCAGACAAGTACAAACAGGTTACACATGTATTGGACACCTATTCTTCATGAAGATTAATAGATTCAAAAGCCAGAAGGGAACAATGTTATCATGTACTCTTGTCTTCCACCTAACACAGGACCTTTCCCTGAATTCATCCTGGTGTCAAGTCTAATCGCTGTGCTTTGACCATGATTTTTAAATTTCCAGTGACAAAGAATCCATCAAAAACTTATGGGAGCTGTTCCAATGCTTAATTAACTTCTCAGCTAAATGTATTGTCTGAATGCATCTCATTTCAGCTTTCACACGCTAAGTCTTATTGTACTTGTCTCTGTGTATGACACCAAAGAGATTTCTCTTAACGATTGTTCTGTTTGCAGAACAGTCTATGCATACCGTGACGAAATCACCACTGAAATCTCCCTCTGAAATGCTTTATTTATTTAGGTCTAGATTTATTTATTTGAAGTGTACTGTCTGTATTGGTTAGCATACTGATCAGTCATGCATCTTCTCCTTGAAACTTCTCAATTTTTTATTGAAATTGGAAAACTAGAGCACAGAGTTTGATAAGTTAACAAAATATAGTGGTAGCTGACCTCTGTGCTCTCCAGTCTAGTCCTGCAGATCACACTGACCTTCAACATTCCAGAGCTATCTGCATTCCCACCAGTGCCATACAAGAGGGAAATCAAACACACAGAGGTTTGATTTCACACCCTTTGGTGTGATTACAGGCCTGCATATCCTCATGGCATTTTTACCAGCAACGAAGTTAAATTGATTTACCAACCTTGGGTATGTGCTGCACACATGCAGAGTTAAATGCTTCAGAATTTTGTGTCCAAATGGCAAGTGAGGTGTTCTAGGTGATGCACTGAAGTGTGAGCTCAACCTTGATTCCACTAGAAGAGAAAATACACTGAGAACAGCAGTGATATGCTTGGGTATGTACATCAAGACTCCAATTACAGACATGAGGTAAATCCACACCTAAAGAGTACTCCAGCTCACAGAGCCACTGATATAACTGCACCTGCTAAGATCCTGCATCTCTTTCTGAAGAACAGATTCCCCAGACTGAGGCCTGCATTCATTAAATTGCATTAACATGGACATTCATTTAATGCAAACCTGTTAAAATGTCCAGTCCTTAAGTAGGCAACTGCACTACGAACACTATCAAATACTGTCAGTTAATTCATCTCACCCATAAAACAAATCCTTCTTGATCGGCTCTCTGATGGAGATTCTGTGAAGCTACCTTCTTTTATTTCCTCCAGTTAGCAAGAATTCAGTTTTGATACTGTGAAACAATTTCAGGGTTCTTAAATACCAGAGGTAGAGCAACAACTCCTCCTTCAGAGACCGATGAACAAAATGTTGGACCTTCTAATCATGCCTTGTAAAGACTTGTTGAAGTAAAAGAATTATTTATTTTGCTCTTTAAGGTATAGTTAGAGTGAATATACGTCCTGTGGGAGTGCTGGAAGTTATGGGGAAATGTTAACATAGGGTGTACATTACATTTAATAGTATGACTTTGATGGAGTGAGAGTTAGGCCACACACTCCTTACAGCCAAACATAACTTCACAAGAGTCTAGTGTGAAGGAGCCAAGTCACAATCATCCTAACTCCCAATATATTGTTTGTACACTAAGTCTTGGACTTGTTTATCTGTTTTCATCTGGCATCTTTTAGATAAGATAGCTTGTTGTCAAAAAAATGCCCTAAAGGTCACCAAGTTGTTACTTTACATAGTCTTAGCAGACAGACTACTGACAAATCTTTGATTAAAAGAAGTGAGAAGAAAACAGAAACACAGTTCTTCTGGTAAATGTTGAAAATATCTGTAGCTAAAGTTTAAAAAAAAATACTTTATAATTTTAGTTTATGAGAGGGAAACAGAAAAGGATGTCTTGTAATCTGTGATGCATACAGATAAAAAGTTGCTTTCCATCAAGCCTAAATCAGACTGTATGTTATGTTGTATTTTTCCTCATTAATCTCTGGGGTATAATCCTACACAAGTTTATAAGAAGGGTCACCCCTCTATGTTCAGTATGATTATTCTTCTTTTCTACCAGCTTAAGCCCAAAAGGAATTTTGTTGTCCATTCTGTTCACAAACCCGGAATAAATCAGATTCCAAAAAATGCCCACAATGTCTTATTGCTTATACAGAGATTTATTATTTGAAAATTGGTTTGATTTTCAACAGCAAATTACTAAGAGCAGAAATCTATAGGCACAATGATTACCTCCTTCCTCAGGGCCAGTTTGGATTTCATAGTCATGCCAGTTCACAAAGCAAGTCCAAAAAGAGCAACCACATTTCTTCTTGCCATATAAGAGCTAATCACAACCATGGAACTTTTTTCCAAGAAAGTACTACAGGGAAGAAACATGGTGCTTAAAAATAATATATGGCATAACAAACTCAAGATAAGGAGATTTACACGTTTAGAATGAATTAGACTAATAAATATTAATACTAAAATAAAAAAGGAAATAATGAAATAGAATATACACAAAACCGTATCAAACTCCCAGGATGATGCCACCAGCAGGCACAGGGGAAGTCCCAGACTGGACTCAGTGATGGATAGGAACCAGATTCCAGCTCTGGAGTCAGGAACACATGGATCAAAGGCAGATGAACAGACATCTTTGGACATCGGCCACTGAAGAAAGAGTGCTGACCCTTTGATCCCTCAGCTTTTATACTGAGCATAGGACAGATGGAATGGAATACCCTTGTTGATGAGGTTTGGGTCCTCTGTCACGTCCGCTCCTCCCCACAGGTGGGACCCCTCTATGCTTTTCCATTTGCAACCCTCTAGCGGGGAAAATAACAAAATTAGCTGACCTTGGTTGTTATAGCAATAAGTATAAGCAAGAGCCTTTCTACATACCATTCTTTGGTATAATCAGGACTTATCACTCTGAGAACAAGCAGTTTTCTCCACAATATGCTGTTAATTTCAAAGAGTTAGAAGAGGCCCAGCTAAGATGTAAAATTACTGAAGAGAATGTTGGTTGTGTTTTACCTCAAACTGGGACAGGGAGCTGGCTAGGAGACTTTTTGTCGCTTAAAATGCAATCAGTAAATTACTGAATAACCCACTGCTCTAACCATGATTTTTGTTACATCATATTCGTATCTAGAGGAATAGATAGTCTCACAAATGGAGAATGGTGATGGAAGGAGCAGGGAAAAGCAGCAGCTGGGCTGTGAAGGAGAATGCTATTAAGAGAATCTTGACTGTCTGACTGCAATAATACAAACAATGACTGCTCTAAGGAAATTACTTTCTGTAATCATATTTTCTTATTGTAAGATTACTGTACCATGAAAGTCTTCTTTTCAAGGACCTGTGCGTAGTCCACTTTTTTTTTTTTTTTGCTTTGGACATGCAGGGTGGAAACTAGACACTTTCTCTAAACCCTAAAATAACCCATCTTCCCACACAGTGATGCAAACAACCCTGGCAGAACGCCTTCTGATGTAGCTTTTTAGCGTCCAAAGGAGGAAAAGGGATAGTGGATGAAAAGAGTTGGATCAAATTCTTTCTTATTTTGGTAGTGTGCTGCTCTAAGATTTTTCAAAATCATATTGTGACTGAGTGCTTGAATTCAACTTTCAAAGAAAACTTCCAGCAGATGTTGAGGGGACCTGTTCAGCAAAGGAGTGGGCGAGAAACTGGAACTAATACAAGAATTTCTAACTGGCTGTGAGAGAGCATATTTGTCTGGTAGAGGTCATTATCTCACTGACTTTATCATATCTTAAATATTATCATACAGCCTCTAAATGACATTTTTCCTTAGTGGTATCTTTTGAATAATAAGGTAGGAGGGAAGACAGCTGGAGCACCTATGGTGGAAGCACAGTCTGATCATCAAGATCATAGCTAGACCAGATGCTGTATTTGTCAACACATGCCATATTTATAACAGTGATCTCTGCCATTTTACCTAAAGTAACAGAGGATAAACAAGTTAGTACTGTTCAGTAACCAAGGCTGAGGTTGGCTATGAACAATGATGAAAAAATCCAAAATATTTATACCAAGCCATACTTACCAGAGTGGAGATTTTCTTCTTGAGAAAAGGGGACTTGAAGGCACTTCAACTAAAGGACAGAATTTCTTTTATTGAACCTTTTTGCTGCTGGGATTTTTTATTGGGTTTGGTTTTTTTTTTTCTGTAGCCAGAGCATAGCCAAGTCTCCTGGCTGACAGCTTCTAGAAGTGATGTTTGTATATTATCAAAAAATTATGAAAAACAGATGCTACCTGAATAAAGCATCGTCCGTAGATAACAATATATTGTCTTGCTTTCATGAACAGTAATAAACTTTCTTCTTTCTTGCGTCCTTGATTTTGTTTTTTTACAGAATGTCTTCATTTCACCAGGATAGCCAAAGCAATACTTTTAGGCTGTGAAGGTTTCTTAGCCTTCCCATTTGTAAAAAGATTAAAATGTTATTGACTTTCTCTGAATGCAGTCCCACTACAGTTGCAGGAACCTGCATATAATTTGAACTTTCCTTAATGCTTCAATTGAAAAGGTTCTTGTCTGTAAGTTTTATTACATTTCTCCCTTTAAGTTTTTATTACCTCTGTGTTGTTCTTTTTATTTTCAGAAAACCTAAAAGGGACATTGGAGAAAAAATATATTCCAAATTTCATAGCTTAAAAGGGTTTTTTTGTTTTACATACCTCTACTCTGTTACACAATTAAATTATAGAAAGTTTGGACCCCATGCAGTCATTTAGAGTTGTACAAAGCTCAGTCACACTTCTACATCCATTTGTGTAAATCAAAGTAGGCTTGCCAAGTTGAATGACACAGCTTTTTTTGTGTGTGCTTAATTCACCATATCAATTCTTTACTAAAATTTTTTATAACAGAAGTGCCTAGAGTATAATTTATTAAGAAGTCCCACATGATACCAGAGAACACTAACATCCCTGAAAGTTAATAAGTTCTCTTGCCAGAAAAGTTAATAAACATTTGTCCAAAAGAATACAAATAATTTCAGGGAGATAGAATCACAGAATTCTCAAATTTCAGATATTATGTTCCTTATCTTCAGTGTAAAGACATATATCATATCTACTGTGAGTTTTCTCTTCCATAAACATAGTTTATTTAAAGATTGCAAAACCTAGATGGATATTTCAGAGGTTTGACTTTTACTTTTTCTTGAAACTTCTATAACTCCAAAAGAAGATGAGTACCTTCAAAGCAAGCTTCTTTTTATACTGAGCATCACAAAAGAGTAAATTAAACAGTAAACTCTTCTGCAGTGGCAAACAGAAATCTATCTCTTCTTCAGAAGACTTTTGTCTCTACATCATAGTTGTCCTAGAACAAAAATATTATGCTCACACTGAAAAAGCATTTGCAAATGCATATAGGCATAAACACATAGAGAGCAAACACATGCTAAAAGTAAATATGAAATTATGTTCCTTAAGGAAAAAAACACAACACATCTAAAGCCAGAGGAAGTATCCTCAAAACCCTAACAAGTATCTCTGCTTTTGAGTAAACAAGTGCCATCCTACTGGAATCTCTGTTCTTAAGTAAATAATGTATTTGATCTTCTCTCATCAATAACAATGTGAATTAAAAACACGGTCTCTACTGAGTAGTCAGCTACATAAGGAGACACTACCATTCACCTCAGCAGAAAGCATGTCTGGTTTTGCGTACTGGTGCTGTGCAGGAACCAAAGATTTGAGTGGCCTTAATTATGGCTAAAATAGGACACTCAAATGACTCCTGAAATTAAACAATTCCTTACATGTTTCACTCTCTATTTTACACATAGATTTCTGTTGTGTAGCAAAGCCACCAAGATCAGAGCAGAATTTCTTATGAAACTCTACTAAAATTACCTATATAGCAAAACTGTAACTGATGAAACCAAGGGTGAAGTAAGCTCCACAGTAGTACACAATATGTCCATACACTTAACCTTAATGTGGATCCTTATTCCCTCATATTGGAGCTTGTGAAGGAGGCGACAAACCACAGCATTATGGAAAGGTACTCTTGCCAGATTTTTCAGCTGATGACAAAAATACATGGAATCTATCTCCTA
The DNA here is from genome assembly GCA_013400055.1 of Nycticryphes semicollaris. Taxonomy (NCBI): domain Eukaryota; kingdom Metazoa; phylum Chordata; class Aves; order Charadriiformes; family Rostratulidae; genus Nycticryphes; species Nycticryphes semicollaris. The sequence goes on along the minus strand of VXBJ01005870.1, from coordinate 907,711 downwards.
ATTCATAAGATATTGGGAGTGTGAATGGTGTGCCTTCAAATGGTGTTAAGCACGCACACTTCATTCAGGAGCACCACCAGTGTGCCAGGTGTAATGCAAATAACAAAGATAAAGAACATGCCTTGTTTTGGAGAGCACAGTTCAGCCACAGGCAAAGTACACAGGGAGAAGAAGGGAGACCCTGTATGATAGATGTGTCTTTCTGATTATTTTCTTTTGGTTTAGGTAAATTACTTTTATTATGAACAAAATATTCATAGTTACTGCAAAAATTATTTCTTCAGAGCTATTTGAGCTATAAAGAATTGGGTTTATATGGTTTTATATTGGTTTCTAGATTCATTTTGCATTTGGAATGATCCTAAATTTAAATAGTTGCAAGCAGTTATTCTAACTCTCATTATTATACAGGTCATTCCATCTTCCTGCATCACTCCTTGTTATCACATCCACTAGGCTAATGTATTCATACATTTTAATCTTCAGCTGTGGCATGCAGGGAAGTAATATTTAAATTAAGTCATTATGCAATTTTTCTTTATAAAGTCTTTTAACTGGAGTGAGCACAAGTCAAATCCCTCCAAGTTTTTCAAGTTCAGACCTGAGGCCAGATCACAACACTGAAGCCAATCTCTCATACTAAACAAAGGTGCTTGCCCAAGCTAGATGTGACAACCCTGGACATTTTTGGAAGTTCAGCTTTTCATTTAATTACAAGCAACTTTCCCTCTTTAATTTTCATATCCTGCTTCTCAAATATACTTCATTTCAAGAATCTGCTTACAATGGAGGAGCTGCTGGCAAATGAAGAATGTTGTAAATCATACAACCATAATGGAAGGCAAAAGCCACATTAAAATTCACAGTGCTTTTCTACAAAGATTTGTAGCAAAGAGTTGAGTAACGTAAGTTCACATGTTTGAACTAAATTGGTCTCTGCTGTACAGCCATCCATTACTGCAAGGGACAAAAGCGGTCCTTAAATAATGTATGGAGATTCCACAAATGCTCAGGACAGAAAGTAGATACCAATGCCAATCAGTTCAGCCCACAAGAATGAAGCTGAGAACTGTATAATTTCAAATCATAATTTTGTCAGAAAAGCAGGACAAACCTCTGTTCTTAAGGGGAGAAAAAAACAAACAAACAAAAAAAATACAGTGGACTATGGTGAGTCCTCAATAGTGCACTTAAGATCAAAACAGCAGACATAAGCAATATGAATTGCCTTAATACTATCTCAAGGTCTCATGAGAATAAATTTACCCCATTACCGTAACACATATACAGTGCCTAAGAGGTCTTTTACCCAGACAGTGGTGGAGCTTGACTTTGTTTATTTAGGAACTGGTCACTACTTCAGCATTATGGAAATGAAAAAAAAAATAGGAGATGGCACATGGAGCAGTCTCCTCAAGAATGCTGCAATATTGTAAAGTCCTAGTGGGTTTGTGAACTTTGAGTAACCCATGATTGTTCCACAAATTTCTCACATTTTTATTCCTTTTTATTTATCCTCTGCTCCATTTTATTCCTTTTTGTTTCTATTGGCATAGGCAGTTCTGCATGACAGGAACGTAAATTGCACAAAAGTTAGACTCAGTCTTATTGTAACTTCATTCCACAGATTTCAGAAACCTTGAAAGATCAATATCAGTTACAGTGCAACGATGCCAAAAGATGAAGATCAATAAACAAAGTATGGCTTCAAGTGTAAATAATTCAAAATTTAAAAGTACAGCACAGAAGTGAAAGTCGGTGGCGCTAAAAGGTGTATGCAACTGCACCATAGGATCTTGCATGGCAATAGCCCAGTAAGTACGTTAGCTGTCTCCAGCACAGGACTACTTCATACTGGGGAGGAAGATAGTACCCCCTGTCCACACCATTCATCTGGCCAGCACAGCAGATTGCCAGAGTGAGACCTTTCATGACTTCTCAGTTTATGGCCTGAAGTGTGAGGTTCTATTTCCTTCATTTTGTTCTGAATAATATTGCTGGTAATAAGTCTACCATTTTCCCAAATCTGGTACAAGTACTATGTTGATGACCTCCAGTGGAAACATATTCCAGACTCCTATTATGCACTGTGTCAAAAAGGTCATGCTTTGTAAGATTGTGTATTTGTTACATATATATTCAAAATTTTGAAATGTGCCCCAAGGATACATTTCACAAACATGGTTACATTACATGCACTATACCTCTTTTATCCTCTCACCTCCTATGCCTCAAGTCAAAGTTTTCCAAGATGCTTTTTATATTTCCAATTCTGCACAGCCATCCTTAAAAAATCTCTCTCTGACATAGATTTTCTCCCTCACTCACTACATATGCATAATACTATATATATGTAAAGAGAAAAGGGAAGCTAATACTTGTAGCTCATATATACTAGTTAGTAAAGCTTCATTTCTATATTAATATCTTCAATTTCACCCATCAAAAAGAGATATTATTGCCATCACCCCTTTAAAAACACTGGTATATAGCTGTTAATAAATTAACACAGCTAACTATAAATTTCAGGTACTTAAAAGCAGATTTTAAACTTGCATTTGCGGTTGATAAGAAAAGTACTATTCAGACTTTATACCTTTTGGCAATCCAAAGATTACACACTTCCACTGACATGCCTTAAGACTTGTGGAAGTACAGGGTATTTATGGCCTACAAGAAACATAAAGGTGACAGCCCTGGAAAAATGAACTCTTTTCCCTTCCCAAGGTCAGAGATAAGGCCAAGAGACTCTTCACCGAGGTTCGTAAAAGCCTGCTAAATGATCCCTATTTGCCTTTGTCAGGCACATCTGCATTAAAGAAAAATGCAATGGTAATTATAGTGCCTAGCATTCTGTAATTTCTATGTAAATTAGACATAGGGCTTCAAGTTGTTAACTGAAAAAGGCTTGAAATTCTCTTGCATCTGTGAGTTCCTGTGGCAGGTGTCATCTTCAATAATCACGGAGAAACCGGTTTCTCCCAAGTCTGTATTTTTTGCCCTTATGCAGTAAGGCAAAGGTTGTTCTTTTTATTTTTTGTATGCTTTATTGTTTACAAAACCTTTTTTTCTATAAACTAAGAAACAAATCACCAGTGATTATCAACACTTCTTACACATTTGGGAGTGATAAATTATATCATCACACCTTTTATACAACTTTTCTTTCTTTAAGCTATTAAACTATGGAAAAGTGGGCTGTTTTTTTTAACATCTGAACTATGTAAAGAAGATGTTATTTCCACTTGGAAGAATAACACTGTCTTTGTGTTAGAGAGGGTTATACGATAAAATGGACTATGATTATGGGCTTGAATAGTTCAGGAGCAATGGACGACTAATGCTTTTTACGCCAGATGTAATTTTTAAGTAGACCTGGAGGCACTGTCTAGCGCTTCTGTTCCGATCTGTTGAAAGTGCGTCCATCATCTGATAAAATTGTTATAACACCATGTTCTTCCCATTTACCTCAAAGCAAAGAAGAGACAAAGAGTAAATCATATAGTAACCCAGTAGTACTGATATAAATTCTTGAATGCTGACAATCTGAGGCCTTCAGTGGCCACACTGCTCTTCTTCAATATGACAGAAAATCTGTTCAGTCACCCGAGCAAAATGTGAGTATCTGCAACAAACATCCATAAAAAATGAATGGCAGAAGCTGTTTCTAATGTGGCTGGTGATCTCTAGAGTTTCAACCTGTATTTCTCCATTCAAGAAAGGCAGCTATGGCTATCTGCATATCTGCCTATGTTCTGCCTATCTGCAGAACAGCGGATGTATTGGATCTGGAATGTCCTGTCATCACCCTGAGTAAATGCTCCATATCCAAATACTCTACTTCCTTCTGACAGAGAGAATCTTCATCGTGAGCACAGTCAGGGTCATTAGTCCAGCTTATTACACTGGCTGAGAAAGCCCCATACTCATAAACAGCATAGACAGTGACTCGCACTTCACAGTTATTGGTGTTCCACCAAGCAGATGTTTGTCTAGTAACATGTTATTGAAACTGTTCTTTGATTTGGAGATTTGCCAAGCTTGACAATGAAAGTGACAAAGGAAGGAAACAATATCTCTGCAATTCAAGCTCTCCAGCGTAAAGGAGAGAAAACAGGAACCTAATAAAATTTTAACTATCTGTCATGGTTTATCCCCAGACACCAATTAGGACCACACAGCCATTTGCTCACTCCATCAGGATAGGGGAGAGAATTTGGAGAACAAAAATGAGGAAAAATCTTGTGGGCTGAGATAAAGACAGTTTACTAAGCAGAGCAAAAGACACACACATGCGCAAAGCAAAACAAGGAATTCATTCACTGCTTCCCACGGGCAGGCAGGTGTTCAGCCATCTCCAGGAAAGCAGGACTCCATCATACTTAATGGTTACTCTGAAGACAAACACTACAACTCTGAATGTTCCCTCATGCTTTCTTCTTCCCTCAGCTTTATACACTGATTGTGACATCATATGTCATGGAATATACCTTTGGACAGTCATGGTCAGATGTACCAGCTGTGTCTCCTTCCAAATTTCTGTGCACTCCCATCCTACTCACTGGGGGGACAGGGTGAGAAGCAGAAAACACCTTGACTGCTTAGTAACAACGAAAAACATAGCTGTGCTACCAATGCTATTCTCATCCTAAATCCAAAACCTAGCACTCCACCAGCTCCTTGCAAGAAAGTCAACCCTGACACGTACTATAGTTTTCCAAAATGGAAAACATCCCGAGCAATTCTTTGCTGGTAATGTTTAAGTTCACTTCATGTCTTAGAGTTATGACTCCTACAAGTTGTTTTAATGAGAAAAATTTATATAAAAAGCATTTTTTATTTTTTAGTGAGGTACTTCTTCCAGTAAAAGATGAAGAACATGCTGCTAAATTATCTAATTTCCAGTTTTGTTTTCTTACTTTAAAAGAAAAAAAATTCTGCAAAATGCTGATTTCTGTTCTTTGGCACAAACAGACAACAATATATTTGTTATATCTTCAGCAGCTTTCTTCTGAATACACCTGAATACCTTGTGCTTTGTATCACTTGGAAAAATATTTCTATCATGTTACAGTTTTAAAAGCTAAGACACTGAGGCTACAGCTGAATGCCTACATCTTGAATGATTAGCAGGAGGATTATACTGAATGAAGAGGAAGTTCAATATCTTTTATGGCCAGCTGAATATTCTATACTTTGGTTATTTAGCATTAGATAACTAATCTAAGCACACAGAGTTAGAGTAAGCAGAGAATCCCAGACTCATGTTCTGTAATTACTTATTTTTTACAGTGTGAGATGTCTTGATAAGTTGAATACATGAACTCATTGACAAAACAGTTTCAAGATTTTAAGCATAAATAATAGTGACAACTCAATCCACCAACATTTATGTCTCCTGATGTATTAAAACTCTCAGTATCATTCCAGAGCTAAAGCTGGAGCAGCAGGAATAGAGGAGGAAAAGAGGCTTCTCATGTCATCTAATACTCTCTGTTTCCTACAAGCTTAGTCTTATGCCACCTAAATTATCTCTGCTTTCACAATAATGCAGCTTCTCCGCATACTGCATAGGTCTTCATTTTAGACAGTAACTCAGTCATCTCTTGTGCCTCTTACCACACCCAGCAGCATCTCCATTTCCTTCTCGGGTCCCCCAAGTTTTGGGAGCAAGAGCCAACAAAACACCTTCTTAGGAAACAAAGATAAATATGGCAAAACAAAGATAAATACTGTGATAGCTGCTCAGTTAAAAAAATAAGTTGTAAACCAGCAAATGGGATATTCCAGACAGTACAATTCTTTTACCTTTCTTTGATTTCCAGAAAGCCTCTTCTCATAGGAGGATATTCAGATCACAAATAGCAAGGCAAAAGAAACAAATATAGAGGAAACTTCATACTGCAATAGACAACCCGGACAGAGATAACCAGAAAAATTAAATGGTCAGGGAAGTAGAGCTATTCACTATGTGATAACCTGTCAGGATCAGGGGGCAATACACTGTCAATGCTATTCACACTTTATCTGACCTCTTAAAAAGGGAAATGAGCTGCAAGTCAAATCAGATGTCCATTTTCTCCTAAACGCTGGGGACACAGGAAGCTTCATAAATTTATTGGTTCTGATATTCCAGAGAGAAAATAAAATATATAAGGTCTAAAAAATGAAGATCAATCTTTCAGTCCTTCTTGAGAAAACAATAGACTTTTCTTCATGTCAAAAACCAAACATTTTTTGAGTTGTTATAGATTAACATGGCTTCAGAAAAACTGGAGAAGTATAGGCAACAGTAAAATGAAAAGTGTTGCTAGGAAAAGAAAAAGGTGAGGCTTGGAAATTATGTCATGTTCTTACTTTCTGTTCTAGGGGGAAAATGATATTTTGAGTAATAAACTGAATTATTAAAAAGAGCATATTGATTCAGCCTGCCAAAAAGACACTGCAATATTCATTTTTCATTAACAGCTTTTTTAATATACTGTGTGATGTATCCAACAAAGGTGTTTATCAAATCAGTGCCAGTGTGGGGGATTTTAATAAGGCAAGCCTTTAGTGTCTCATAGATTACATCCATTTGTTATCTAGTACCTCAGCCAATTTGAGTCTCAGATCCCAAAACAATCTGCCTCCAGCTGCTATCCAAATTGGTCCTTGTAAAATGTTTGCATCCATCCTGAAAAACTGTGAAAAATCAGTGAAAAAAAAAGTGTTATACCACATCATGATGAGGACAAGAGAAAAAGGCATATTTGTACCACATGTAAGGTAGGCCTTTCCTTAGCAAAGTCCTCGTGCAGATATCAAAATCTTTAACTGCAAGTATGCTAAAATTCTAGTGACTTCAGCAGCAATTTACATGCTACTTAAAGTTATTACTTGCTGAAGTATTTTTCAGAACATAACTGATTTTAATCATTTGCCCCAGTGTTTTACCAGAATCAGGATTGTAGTGCCTCTGTGTGTTGATAAAGTACATGTTAAAGCAAATCTCACCAGCTATGGCTTTCTATTTTATAAAACTGAAGCCATAATAACCAAAACATGAAAAGAAATAGCTTCTCTTTTTTCCCCCAAGAAACACAGATAATATCTTCAGTCAGCTTCAGTCAGCTTCAAGTACAGGATTAAGGGCTGCAACTTTTCAGTTGTTAGTATCTATGCATCCCTTGTGAAGATGGCAGTTTTTTGCTATGAAGCAGTACTTTCCTGCTTTTGTTCTACCTGTATGCATTTCACATGGACTAAATAAAGTAAAACTTGGAGCATTTCCCTATGTTCATTTCCTTTAGTCTCTCTAAGAACTTCACCCAAGTCTTGCAAGCTGTCAGCCATACTCACTATCACAATAAAATTCCTGCTTTTTTTTATGTTTTGATGTTGTTTTGAACCAATTAGGTCTAGGCATAAGAAACCAAAGGGCCCTATGACAACTTCTTAAGCCAGGCTCAGGAGAAAGCAGACAAATTTCAGATGGCATTTCCTTTCCAGTCCATTTTGAATGAGTATTTTTTGACAGGTTGCTGTCCTGCCAAACGGAATCTTTCTTAAAGTATTTTGAGACCCTGCTGTGTTTGCCCTCTGCACATGCCACAGAGTAGCCACAGAGGTCAAAATTTCCCCTTCAACTCCAACGAACAGCAAAGAGGACCTCCTATCTAAGTCATTTACTTAAGAAGCTGATTACTCTTTATTGAAAGCAAATCTAGGAACTCCTTTTAATCCACATGTGTTAACTGGGAAACATATAAAAAGTTAAAATTAAATTAAGGATGACAGCTTCCTCTATAATGAATTTTACTAATTGCAAATACATGATAATTGCAGCTGGGTATACTCTCCTCTCTCCTTTATATCACACAATGACATGGTGAGCTCACCTTTTGGCAGGTAGCAAAAGTGTTGAATTTGCACTTTGGGAGGAAGAGTAAAGGGATAAAAACCTGCATGTGAAAAGATAGCTCACAGCATGGATTTCTCTTGCTGAGAAAAAGAATCGCCCTATTTCTACCAAAGGAAAGGCCAACCTATGTAACTATTAATCAAGCTGAGCTCACTGACAATATTGGCAAGAGTAAAGGGTCATGGAAAAAGAACACAGAAAAATAAAAGTGTTAAAAATGAAAAAAAAAAAAACCATACTCAAAAAATTCAGGTTTAAGGATGTCTGTGCTGTGCAAATCTGTTCCTTTTCTGTTTATGTACTGTTGTGGTCTATTTATATTGCCAGGTAAATAAGTCCATGAAGCTTCTTTGCATTCCATGGATGATACTCACAGTATCATCCTACTGTGATGCAGTCAGCAGCTACTAATTATTTTGTTTGGTTCAATGTGCTGCTTTCCATGCAGCTCAAGCATTACTTGAGCCCCACTAGTTATACAGAAGTATTCACCATCTTATTGTAAGACTATTTCTTGCAAAGAACAGTTTGTAATTAATATCTGTATTCCTCCACAGGACTGTGGCTAACATCTTAGAAAATGTTATTATTGCATTCCAGTGCACTGTACCTTCTTAATTCAATATGAAATCAATGTGGTGAGCTAGTATATTGTTTTGTCTTTTAGATGCTGTTTGAAATTAACTTCCTCACCACTTCTTGGTCTGTAAGAACATGAAAAGATGTCTTCACTTTTGAAGGGAACTTTTTAAGCTTTTTTCTCTGATCTAAAGTTTCCTCTTCTATGGGACTTAATTCAATCTTTTTTTTTTCAGTGTTTAATGGCTTCTTTCTGGGGGGAAAGTCCTTTAAAATCATTCTGGTTTAACGATTTTCCTCTGACTTTCTGTTTCATCAAACAGTTGGAACTGAAGGTCCAGCCTGGTCCTGCTCTGCTCTCTGCAGTCTTCCTGCAAGGTTAGAGCCTGGCAGCATTAGAGTGCATGAACCAAGCTTTGTGATCAGAAAAGGTGACAGCAGGAAAAGGTCCAAAAGGTGATGCAGGGGATATAATCTATACATACACCCACACATTTCTGTATTTATCTGTGTGTCCCTCATATGACTCTGTTTTGCAGACTTAGCCTTTTTTCCTTTCAAATTTTCATCACTTGAAGTTAACTAAATAAGTCTTTTTTCTTTCCTGTCTGTTGTAGAATCTGGTGTAAGTTAATACAGTGATACCTTTCCTGTGTCCATGCATTCTATGGCCATGATGAATGCACCAGAAAAATAAAATAACTTGTTCCTTCCACACAGTCCAATGTCCCTGGTAAAAATATATCACTGAAAAAGAAATGGTACCAGAAATCCACTGGTAAAAGTATAAGCTTCTATTTGCCACGGCTAAACAGGCAATTCAGTAAATTTACTCTAACACCTACAAAGCCTATGGCAGTTTATATATATACAAGTAAAACAGTTTTGTGATCCAGTGCTTTGTGCTTTAAATAAAGCATTCATGCTACTGCTTTTTAAGCATTTAACGTTTCTAAAAAGGAAATAAGTACTTTTCCTTAAATACATATGTTCTTAACCACAGTCCCATGGGTCAGATATTCTGAGCAATTAATGAGAAGGTAGAAGGTAATTTTTTGTCTCTATATCTGAACATGTCTCTATGGTACTTAATTACCATCAAACCATTTATCTCCTTTCCAGCAAAAGCTATAAATCTTTTCCTATTGAAATCAATGCCAAAGCCCTCCCTTGCTTGCAAGTGGTCCATGCTTGGAACCAGTAATATGTGCAATCAGGCAGTTAGTAAAATGCAGGTTTTCTGGATGCCTGTGGAACAACTGCTGGTTCCTTTACACTTACCTGAACTAAGACAGCATTTTAACAGTCTGAATATGAGCATAAATATCATGAATGTATATGTATGGGAAACAATGTATTTATGTCTGTTAGTAGAATCAAAAACTCTTGTTAAACAAAATCCAAGACCTTGATATCTATCTCATGGATCTCTAAATAACCAGAATGCATGCATAAAAACAATATACTTCTATATGAGCGGGGAAATCAGTCCCTTAGTGTTCTGTCACTTAATTAATGATTTAATGTCAGCTATTTCCTTCCTAAAGAAATACAGAATTAATAGTAATTTTAAAAGAAGCTAGATCTAGTTGGAGACAGACAAGGGGTGAAATGACAGTGGCAGAAAGAAAATATTTAAAGCATGAGGATTACTTGGACAGAGAGAACAGATTTTCTGACCTCTGTAAATATTGAGCAAAATCTTTGGACCTGAGAAAAAAAAAAGTATTTTTTCATACACACAGGTGGCAGCCTATCAAAGAAACTAAGAAAATAAACAAACTTTTGTTTTCACAGTCCATGATTAATTAGCATTTGATTTTGAGCAATTCTCAGTGACCACCGTTCTTCTGTTCCTTTGTTATTATCAATTCTGAACTTCACAACATATAGTCACTTCTAGTTATTGAACATGTGCCATTTCTCCCTATCTGCTATTTCATTGCATTCCTGGTTTACAATATGCAAATTACTTGACTTTTACGCTTAGAATATTATTTAAGTAACTTTCAGATATTGTCTTTTGTGACAATGACTTCTTTGAATCTGAGTCCTCTGTTTAGTTGTAGCGAACACTGCAGAATGCATGGGTATGAAATTGATGTTGTGACCCTTACAGGGAAAAAAAATCCCCAAGCAAAAGCCTCATAAAACCAAAACTGATAGCATCCTCTCAGGATAATTACCTGGTTGTGTGTGGTGACTCATTCATACTGATTCCTTTTTTTTTTTCTTCCTCAGGATATGTATATTAGAGTAATATTAACAACCTAAATATACTTTTTATCTTACTGCAGTTCTTTTCAATATTTCAATTTCCATAAAATCCTCATTAAAATAGGTTTAGAGTCAGTATTTAGATAACAGATTTTTACTTCTGAAATTGATGCATGCAATTTTATCTGTAGAGCTTAAATAATAAAATTTCAAATTGTTCCATTTCTAATACCTCACAATCTGCAGTACTATCAGATAGGAGCTCGTAACACATGCTTATCAGCATTAAAAAGATAAATTATAGAGTTAATTTCTTAAACTTCAGACAAATAGTACCAAGAAATTAAATGCATTTGTTCAACAGCCATCAAGCTGAGGAAGGTCCCTAATATAACTTCCACCACCTGGGAGACAAGAAACACGGTATGGGAAGACAGCTGTCACACAGCTTGCACCCCACTGGGAAGCATCAAAGAACTGCACAGAGAAGAAAAGACTGAGGATCCCTCTGATGGCTACATTACTGCAGCCACAGTTCTTATTCTTTTCCAGCTATCAAATAGAGTGTGAGAGAAAAAATGACCATAGGTTGAACACAGAGCACCAGAGACTGAACTCCCCCCACATCAGACGTCCTGTAATATTAGATCAGCAACAGAGGGCTCTTGTTTACCTACCCTGTCAGCTGCCAGCCACCAGCTCCTTCCTTCCCCACACCCTACACAGGAGCTTTCCAAGTGACCATAAGACCTCTCTGTCTATACTTTGCAGCACTGGTACACTGAGGACAAATGAGGAGTGTGTCAACCTCAGTGTTGAGTATATACAGATGTCACCAAAATGGAAGCAGACATGGACTGACCTCTTGGAGTATGTATAGCAAACTTCTGTTCAAAGGAAACGGGCTCATGAGAGCAGGGTGCTAGGATTAGTAACCCAACTCTGAATCAACCCAACCCAGGTAAGATCACATAGATTTGTACAGTATCAGTGAAGAAGCAATAGAGAATACCACAAGTCTTACTTGTAATTTCAGGAAAACTGAGTATGCAAAGATACAGCATATGTCAGCTTCCTTTGCTCTTCCCACCTGTTCAAGCACATGTTTGCATGCCGCAGCACAAGTTGGACCAAACCTTGTGGATTCTTGCCCAAACCTTTCTCCAACCTGCTTCCACTGATAGGGGATCACCACCGTGACCAAATTTTTCCTCTCTTTGTGCACCTCCAGTTTCTTCCTGCTTCTCAGCCTTTCTGAAATCAGATTCTCACCTGGTTCCTGTCCATCTGTTCAGCGTATTTCAGCAGAGGATCCCCAAGATTGCCAGCACAGGATGACAGCCAGGGTCCCAAGGCTTTAAGCAGAAACATAAATGGTCACTTAAGAGTCATAACAGGAGTATAACATTGAGTGCTAAGCAGAACTACTTTTAGGGCACAACAAAGAAACCAAAGAATAAATGTCCAATGAGTGGGAAACAGCCAGTATGTGATAAAATGACGAAGGAGATAAAAACAGTAGTGACAGGTCCCTGAGAATGGGGACAAAAGAAAAAAAAAATAGGTAATATTTCCCTCAGTCGAGGACACGGTTCTGTTCAGCACTACTGTATTGACGTCAGCAGTCTTTAACTCACCTTTAGGAGGAAAAAGAAAACTACTCTGATGATTTGCCACTCGTCACATTTCACCATTCTAGACTCAGAGACTGTATATAAAAGTAACAATGTTTACTTTATAAATGAGGTCAGAATTTTAAGGCATTTATGCACACTTATGCTTACTGCCTCAGCCTTTAGACACAGCACGGTAGTGGAGACTGCGGCACTAAAGAGTAAACTTGGATGCAACACTGTCACTTGCCTGCTCTGTACTTTCACATGAATGATTCCCCCAAATCCCATCACTGTTCTACCTCTCTTGATGAATACGCTGACATCATCTAAATTCTCATTGCTAACCTCTGTCTGCCTTTTTGTGCCCATTCTCCACTAAGACAAAGACTCAGCCGAGTGCAAACTCATCTGCGATCCTCTGCTCTGCTTGATGAACTTGGTTCCTGAGCAGTCTGTACCGTCACTTTACAGTGCAACCCTGCTGGAGCATAGCAAGCACAGACTGACATTAGAAGATACTTATGGGGACATTAATGCCCATAGGACCTGGATGATGAAGTTAACGGAGGTAGGGGGAGAAGAGAAGGAGAGAGTCCTCTGCACTGGTAAGACAGACACTTCAGAAAGGGAGGGAACTTCAAGTCCATGAATGCGGTTGACTACACTTTGAGATGTGAGAGTGGAGGGACTGGCATAACTTAGTAATGAGATGTTAGTAGGAACATGAATCCTACCCTAATAGTGCTAGAAAAGTACTATATGTTTTATTTTAGCATATTTTTCTAATTGTCATTTAGCTCACTGCAGGGTGAGGCTTAACTTTCCAAGTCAATTCCATCTTAGCATACAGAAGCGTTCCACCTGGGAATACATTAATGTGGTTTTTATTTGAACAAAAGTGCACTTGACATTGAACTTCACAAGAAATGATGAGGAACAAAGAATTAGAAACCATATAATATTGCACATTTAGACATACGCAATCATAACAAACAAGAAAATTTAATTTTTAAAATGTATTTTCATAAATCTTTTCCCCATAAAAATATTCAAACTAGTCTTACAATTATGTCTAGATAGCACTGTATGTTAGATTTATCACAATGTATCTTATAGCATATTTTTATTTTCATTTGTAACACTAATTTTCATACCCACTATTATTGCACAAAATTGTAGTGGTAGCCATAGTGGCATGACAGAGTCTATAAATATTCCAGTTATTAATTAAATATAATTACCCTTATGTTCCCTACATTAAGCTGCAAATCACTTTATTCTTTAATGAACTTAATTATTCATTCAAAGCAGTAAATAACTCAAGTTTGAAAACCACTCTACAATAATAAGATATGGCAGTGGATAATGGGTCTTATTACTCAAATGTCTTACATTTTTAAAACCCCTTGTTAAACTAACAGTTTACAATAGTTTTGAAATTGAAACTTACAAACTGACATCGATCAAGATGCTTTTTTCTCCTTTCCATTTCTGTTTTCCCCTACTGCTAAAGTTAAAACAAAAAGATAAAACAGCTTGATCTGATAAGAAAGAGAGCCGTTTAGCCAAATTTATTCTCCTGATTTTTTTTTTTATATATAAATGTATACTTATTTTTGTGTATACACACTCACACAGAGATACAAGTGCTTGCATATCCAAAGGCAATTTCACCAGTAATGAATGCCAGGTAAGCTATTTATCGATCATTTAATTTTCTGTATTTAAATCAGACCCACACATAACAAACCTGAATTTAATTACTTTAGCTCCATCTTTGTCCCCTCTCTTGTGTTTCTCTAAGCAAAGCCTTCATAGGATTCACATTTCTGGTCTGAAGGAAAAAGGATGGCAGGGGAGGAAGGAGGATATCCATGCTTTTCCCACTCTCAAAGAGGAACTGAAGACGGAAGAAGCTGGAACTATTATTACCAAAATAAACTCTGCGCTGCTTCCTCCCCTGTACCACTATACTTCATAAAGCCACAGCATGAACTCGTTTAAAAGACGCTAAACCAGAACTCATCCACTGGGTTATTACAGCCCCACTTATACAACACCATAAATCAACAGGCCAAATGGTATTTGGCTCATCCAGAAAACCTTCCAGTCAGGATATATGACCTATAGATCCACAAAGACATAGAACAATTTCCTCAAAATGAAGCATTTACTCTTCACAAGAGGAACTAAATGTAGAAGAGAAAATAGATTTAACACAACAAATGGTCTGCATCTTCTTAATTTACTTAATTTAGAGGGTTTTGCAAACTAAGACTGATCTAGGTGCTTAAAGAACTACTGCAGAGTCTCTTAATCAGCCTGTTCCCTTGAATCATGCCCTGACATTCCTGTTTCAATTGTTCTGGGACAGGCTTTCCCCTTAAAATTTCTTTGTTCCAGATTTACAGTCAGAATTATTTTCTCTTTTCACCTCCTCAAGACCATCACTCAAACCAGTTCACTGCTCCCAGTACAACAGATATAAAATTACAAAGGCATCAAGTCCTACTCCAGCAGGTGCAAGCTTAAAATATGTTAAAAATTGAAGCAAAGGGCAAAATTTCAATAACACAAGGTATTTCTGTGGGCTCAGCAAAATGAAGATTTTTAAAAGTGTTTAAGTCGATTAGATTATTGAGTCTCAATGTTGTTTACCATTTAAAAAGTCAGGTCTTTTAAGGATAAAATCAGATTTTAATTCCACTTTAACCACAGAGTGATAACTACTCTGTTTCACAGCCAAAATCTGTTCTTCCACCTGCCTGGCAGCTCTCAGCACCATTTCTCCTCATCTCCACACAGATGTATATGTCTAATAGTAATGAATGGTATTGCCTTATCTGTAGGGATCTGGTTTAGAATTTTTTTTTAAACAAAGGACAGCTCTGTCATATGAGCACATCAGCAGAAACGTGTTCTACCATTACATCCCTTGCTGCCCTTTCCCCAGCAGGTGCTGCTCCAGCAGCAAATGCCAGTAGAGTGGGGATGGGCAGTGATGTTCTTCTGGGACCCAACTAGACACCAACCAACAGGCAAATCACACTGTGACAGCAAGTGTAACAGGACTGAAATCAAATTTTGTAAATTGAGAAAATTAGGTCTTAAATACTTTGTTTGCCTTAATTTCTGTTTCTGATTTTTTTCTGGGGTGTGGGGGTAGAGGAGTGTGTGTTGTGTGTCATCTCAGAGATTTTCTTTCCAAAGCAGAGACTGCCTTCCTATTAGTTGCTGCACACTCATAAAGCTAATTCCCCTAGTAGGTATTTCCACAAAACAATCTCATTATGAGAAGAAAGAGAGTATAAACAGAATAGTCATTTCCATCATTTTAATGCCCTAAAACAATTTCAGACTCTCTACTTTTCTATAAACACCACTTCATTGTATTGACTTTCTCTGCAGATTACATTTATTCTAGTCCAGCGGAGCTAAACAAAGTCTTCCCAATCATCTGTGTTCTTTGCGTGAGACAACATAACTATCATATTGGCATACAAATTGAGAATTTACATCCTCAAAATTTATTACTTCATCCTTGAGCTACCTGAAGCCAATAGACTTTTATCAAATTGGACTTATTAAAAGCTGTGATTTTCATTTTTAAATTTATTTCATTCACAAAGACTTGATTGAGCCTTGACACTGCTAAGCATGTTGGTATTTATCTAAAAAGATTAATTCCTACAACTACAGAGCGAGGTCCTGCACAATAAATAGTTTAAGGAAGAAAGGTTACTATTGCTTCTGTCTCCTTTGCAGCTCAGCAGCTATTTTTCCCCAAAGACTGGAGAGAAGCCTTGAACCTACCTGCAGAATAAATGTCATAACCATTACCTACTCTGGTTTGGGTTGCTCTGTCACTGTTATTGCAGGTTTCCACCTTCTCTACCTCACTACTTATTGGACCAAAAAAAGAAAGAATGTATAAGAGTGACATTATTGCCTAATAGTGAGATCTACCAGCAGGAATATTGGAGTTGAGATCCTCCTGCTGAGTCACAGTCTAAGAGAAGTGCTTACATTAATACTGTAAATAGGACTGTGGACATTTTCAGTACATAGATGACATGCAATAAACCTTAAATAAGACACTTAAGCCCTAATGGCTGTCAGCATTTCACAGAATCACAGAATCTTAGTGGTTGGAAGGGACCTTTGAGATCATCGAGTCCAACCACATGGAAAAAAAAAAAAAAAAAACCCAAAAAAAAAACCCTCACAAAAACAAACAAACAAAAAAAGCCACCCACCAACTAAACCCCACACCCACAACCCCACGCACAACACCCCACCACAAACCAATAATCTTGGCCACTAGAGCATGCCCTGAAGAGCCACGTCTACACGTTTCTTAAAT
>VXBJ01005870.1:859485-890559 GCA_013400055.1 Nycticryphes semicollaris | reverse complement strand
GCCCCAGAACTGAGCCCTGAGGGACACCACTGGTGACTGGCCGCCAGCCGGATTTTGCTCCATTAATCACAACTCGCTGGGCACGGCCATCCAGACAGTTTTTAATCCAGCGGAGGGTACACTTGTCTACACCGTGATTTTCCAGTTTCTCCAGGAGAATGCTGTGGGGGACGGTGTCGAAGGCCTTACCAAAGTCCAGGTAGACAACATCCACAGCCTTCCCCTCATCGAGAAAGCGGGTCACATGGTCATAGAAAGAGATCAAGTTGGTCAGGCAGGACCTCCCTTTCATAAACCCATGCTGGCTGGCCCTGATCCCTCGGCTGCCCTGCACTTGCCTTGAGAGCTCACTCAGGATGATCTTCTCCATGATCTTTCCCGGTACCGAGGTCAGGCTGACAGGCCTATAGTTTCCGGGATCCTCCTAGTCATTGCTTTAGATCATTGCTTTCCAGCTCTGGTGGGCCACTCACCTCTTATATTAAACAGTATTCTCTGTTCACAGCATTCTCTGCATAAATTTATAGACATCCTATCTCAGGACCCATGGTATTAAATTCCAAAGTGACTAAAAATTCGGTGCTGTGAGAGAAGCCTTTTGTAATTGATTCCTGGCATTTTTTTCTCTATCTTTTGAAGCCTACAGCCTCAATGAGAAGGTCAACAAGGAGAATTTTTCAACCACAGGAGATCAGTGACAGAATGATGTTGTGAGTACTTGCATTTCTCTGAGAAGACCAGAAAGGTGAAAACTTTTTCACCTGAAAGTCAATGACAGTATCTCCATCTCACTACCTTTGGGAACAGAGGCTCAAACACAGCCTTAAGTGAAAAGAAGTTATATTACCATGGTGGTTCTGAAGACAAGGGGCAGCAAGGGGAAAGATTTGGATGGGAAGCGGAAAAGGAAGATGCCCCTGAATTTAGGTTACTAACATATGTAGAACATACAGACAGATATGGGAGGTCTGTGGAGTAAGGAGGCCCTAGGCAGAAGGACCGTGGTTACCCAAGGCACAGATATGAAAAGACACATCCTGCTTATGAGGAGACCTTCCACTGTACTCCTTAAAACTTATAAACTTATATGCTTATAAACTCCTAATTGCAAAACTGAGCTTCTCACATTCTTTTTCCTATTGGAAAAAAATAATTTCTTTTGTTATTTCAAAAAGCATTGCTTTTCACTTTCCTTGAGTAACCTCTGATTTTAGTCTTTAAAAAAGGTCAGTACTGTTAACCCCTTCCTGAATCTTTGATCCCTTTCTTTATCCTTTTTTTTTTTTCCAATTTTGTCCAATTGCTAAAGACATTCTTTTAACAGCAACCTCTGAAAAGCATTATCAAAAAAAATCAAATAAGCCAAATTAACTAACCCTCCAGTCAGTTACAAAAGAGGAAGGTAAGTTTTCCAAATATGGAGTATGCTTACTGTTGGTTCTGCAAAGTACAGGGTTTGGCAAGCTTTTGGACATTGTAAAAATAAAAATAAATCTACCATGGTTTTTGTTACAGCTAATCAATACGTGTTTCTGTTGTACACGGGTGTTCAAGTTTTTCCAATGTACATGACATCTAAGAATATTTAGAAAAATCACCCATGCAGATTAGATTTTCTTGCTTATTTTATATGGTATACTGCATTGTCAGAGACTTATATTTGGCAGTCATTATGTTTAGATAACAGGTGCTGTATATGTGGTTGTGCCTAGTATTAAAGATAAATAAACCTTATTTATAAAAGTCAGATTTAAAGCAAATGTTTATCTGCTTTGGTGAATGTGTAATATATTAGTTTCATATATTTTAACTTATTCGGTATTTGAAAGCTACTTTAAGTAAAATAAAGATTGAGGAAAATACTGAATTCTGGCTATATAATGCATTCTGTAGAAAGCAAAAAAATTTCTCATGACAATTAAAACCGTTACTTCTGGCCATGAAAAGAGCAAAATATGGTTATGGAAAAAATATTTATATATATTCTTTGAGAACATGGGAACAGATAAAACCTTTTCTCCATGAGGCAAATGCAAATGCATATTCACAGATTTGTAAAAGACACACATGGATGTTGGAGCACAGCATACCTGCTCCTTCCCTGAAGTCTTCAGGTTCCATTCTGAGAAAAAAGACAAATCTGGAGAAGACAGCCCTTTTGGAGACATGCAGAAGATTCAGGAAATAGCAAGCTCTCGTGGCTTCCTTCCTTTATAACTAGTGAATTACTGTTTTAAAAAATTGCAATAAGCTCTAATATTTTGATGAATATCGGAGAGAACACAAGAGTGATTTCTATGCCTGCTTTTCATTAGACTGTGGTTTGGGTGGAACAAGCTACCATTTGTCAGTAGACTCCCTTTTGCATTCTTCTAGGAGAACCAGAAAGAATTAGTTTTTCACCTTGAAATTTATACTGAGACAACCTTGTCCAGGAAGTGATTCATCCAGCCCTTTTGATTAACAGAAGCATCATTTCACTGCTTTGACCACTTGAAATGTCTCTGTGTTGAAACAAGGTAGCGTCTCGCATATTAAACAATAAATAAGTATTTTCCTTAACTAAAGCCAAGATTCCCTTCCCTTCTTGGGTAACTCATGTTTCAACATTAAGTTTCTCTCGCACTTTCTACTGCACTTGGTAGTTTACTAAGCGCTGTAGTCTGCACATTAGTATATATACTTGGTATCTAACATCTTAGGTGAGATACATTTTTCATAGTCCATTATTACCTTTTGACTGAGACCAGACACAATTATAATTGATCAGTTTGGGGTGAAAATGGATTAAATGTGTTTGAAAATTTTGACTTCCCCTCAGCTATAAATGATATTCCATGCTTCTAGTTTTAAGGTGATACTGTGACCATCTTTACACCAAAGTGAAATTAGACATCTTTGCTGTATTCTGGAGCCACCTGGTGGTCCTCAGCATGCCAGAGGAGTATCTACACAGGGTTTACAGATCAGGGTCTTCCTTCATTGGTCTCCAGGATCGTATTATATTGTTTGGATTAAATGATGAGAAGATTTGTTGAAAAATAATGGAAAGGTTCCCCATGGTAGAGGATAGACTAGATGAGCGCATATATTTCCCTGCTGGTTTAGATCAACATACATAAAGAAATATTAAAATCTGCAGAAGTTAACAAAAATAAACGTAACATTTTTATGGACAGGTGTCTCATTTTGGACAGAAAGTAACAATCAAGTGGAAATGTTAAGCAAATCTCGGCAACAATATCGTGGGTCCATTTGTCATATTTACCATGGAACTATCCAAAGCACTTCCATCAAATGCCAACAAGCAGTCTTTTGAGCCATTCTTTTGATTCATCCTGTTTGCAATGCAATGATCTTTTTTCATAATGAAGGCAATGATTTTACGTCTCTGTAGCATTTTTCATTTAGGTGTATCCCAAATCACTTACATTTCATACTGCTTACACATATTGCATATAGAAATTGTTTTGTGGGCCACTGAAATAGGGCCATTATTTCTCTTTATGCCTAGAGAAAATTGAAACAGATGAAGAAACCAGTTTAGTAACTCCTTAATACAAATCCCTCTCCCCTCTCTCCTCTACAATACAATAACCAAATTGAGCAGTACCTTCTTTTTACAAATAATTTCTACAGTTCAGCAAAGTAAGCATTAGGAAATATATTTCTTTTTGAATCTTAAGTTTTAAAAGCCATGACTGGGGCACATACACACTGGCAAAAGATAAGACATGCAAATGTTTTTTTGTTTTCTTGTATATATCCAAGAACAGACTCCTGGAGTAACTTAAAACAAACTGCAGTATGTTTGGGCTAGTACTCTTGTGACTGAGAGATCTATAACTCTTACATTTTCAGAATTTCTATAAGTATTACTTCTCCATTTTTTCTTCACATCATATCAAAGCTTGCTTTCAGATCTTGTATCTTATTAACAAAATAAGTCTGAGGCACACAAGCTTTGCATTTATTTTTCTTTTATTAATCAGATAACTCTTTACATTTTCTTTTCCAGTGGTGTTTTCCTTTAAGTTGCATTTGCAATCTTTGAGTTTAATTGTTCAAAATAAGTCCAAAACTATATGAATTTGATTTTTTTTCTGCCATTCTGCATACCTAAAAAACATGTACTCATGCTAAAATAACAGACAAAGGCAAGTAGCATCTGTTAACTTTTGCAAGCAACTTTATTGTATTCCTATTTGACAACTCATTATTGTACTCCTGAACAATAAGGAACCTTATTTTATAAATTACTACAAAATGCCTTTCAGATAGTTATCCCCTAGGTATAGTTATCATAAATCTGTCTTACTTTCTTTGCAGTCTTAAAATCATAAAAGGTCACACTGAACTGGACTTCTGTCACGATAATAAGGACTGCTAAAGGCCATTGCATCTAATGAAAGATATGTATAGCTGTTTAATTAGGATTAATTTAATGGAACGGTAATAGCCCAGGAAAAGCACACATCCAAACCAGTTTACACACAGTCAAAGACAGGGTTGAAACAAAATTGTTGTGTCTTTGACCATTGACTGCACCAGGATAGTGATTAACAAAATCCCAGTAGAAATAATCAGCCTCTACCCTCACAAACCATCACACATAAGTTATAAAATCCTTTTATTTTAATTTAGCATGAAATTACATCTGTTTCCAAACATACAGGGCCAAAGTTACTCTTAATTTAACTGCCATAAATTCTGCAGAATGAGATGAGTTAAACAAATTGAACTCAGGACAACTAATCTAGTTGTTCTTGAATAAATATATTTCTTATCTTTAACCTCACCTGGAATTTCCAACAAGTGTCATAGCTTTCAGTAGGCATATTTCTTCTTCCTTTTGTGTGGAAACATAATGGCAAACAAGGAGGTTGCCCCAGTAGTGGATAGAGATGGTTCAATTTGGGGTAGTCAGAAAACAAATTTCATGCAGCCCTTTTTCACAACTCAAGAATAAACTACTTTTATATCAGATTTGATCCATTGAAATTCAGTAGCTTTATAATCTATCTGAACAGCAAAAACTCACAATAACTTCCAAGATAGCACTTCTGAAAAAGGTAGTAGTTTTATGTTATCATGAAAAAAAAAAAAAAAAAAAAAAGTCCCGCTACAACTTGAAATTGATTTAACAAGCTTAAACTTGAAGAACCTTTTTCTTGATGGACTATTGTAAACAAAGACTTACCAACATGGGGTCACTAAGGAAAATTATCTAAAGGTGTTCTTTCGTAGTGGTTTTTATGTATTATGTTAAAGACTAATTCAGAATTAAAGTGTCCTTAATTAAATTTAGCTTTATTATTGCCAGTGAATTCAAGTGACTAGCATTACAACCATTTCTATTCTGACTTCGGGCACCTCTACAGCCTTTCAACATTGCTTAACTAATCCACTTAGAAAACTAATTAGGTTTAATTTTCCTGGATGTTCTCACAAAAATAGCCTCACAGATATGTACTGTGTAAATCCTACCTCATATAAAACAGAGTGGAAATACAAGAATGGGAATGCCTACACCTTGTTCTATGAAAGGCAAAAATCAGGGATTGAAGGCTGCAGTCAGCATAACTTCAAAAAGGTGAGCAAGGGACAGTTTATAAAAGTTGGTTTTGTTGAGCCGGACCAAAATATCTCCAGTTCAGATCTGCCCTGTCACATCCTTCAGTCAGAAAAACAGTAGGAAATTTTGAATCAGAGCTATGTTTCTAACCATTTTCATTAGTAAAGAGGAATTTGAGACATGACCGGAGACTATGAGGAAAGTAAATAACAAAATTTAATAAGTTCAGAAAAAATAGAATGCATGGACAGACATTAAGATAGATCAAGCTTCTAGGAAAATGGACAAGTACCTTATTTACCAAAAAAAAAAGTGATCAGACTAGGGACTAGATTTTCTAAGGCATGTAATAGAAATTCAGTTTCAAATAAGAACTGGAAAGGAGGGAGAGGAAGCATATAGCGTGAGAGACAAGTTTTAGAGATCTGCAGATACCTGGGCTTTGATAGATTGTGTCAACACCTGATGCCTTAAAAAACATTCATTCCTTGAAGAAAGAGAGAGAGAGAAATAGAGGATAGTAAACCAAGCAGAAATAAAAAGTTTACACAAAGTGAGTTCGGAGGAAAAACTTCACTCACTTCTGGCAGAAGTGAATTTTGCAATAAGTACACCAAGGTGAAAACAAAACATATTCATAACTGAGACGTTAGTACTGAGGCTTAGGAGTGAGCTGTTTCATGACGATTTGAAGACATTCTTGCAGTATCAGTATATTGATTCAGGGTGAAGTATTCTGCTTACGGGAAAGAAATACAATAATTGCAGCAGAGCAGTTGTCATAGGCTATAAGACCAAATGGAGTACACAGAAACTTTGGAGTAAAACAGAGAGTAGAAAAGAATCCTCTGCAGCCCCTGAATACTGCTCTTCTTTCAGATTTTTGTTTTTTTTTTTTTATTTTGGTGGAAGTTTGAAGTATAAATCCTAAAATCACATTTTAAATTTCTTCATCCTGCATGCAAGTTTGGATACTGTAAACATAACTTGTTACCAAACCAGACAGTTACAAATTACAGTAGCGCTAATTCTGAAGAACAAAAAACTGCCCTGAATAATAAAAAGTAATATACTGAGTTGTTTTTTCCTGATATCAGACTGAAAACATAATTGAAACCTGATGTGGCAAAAAAAGGCATTATCTTTATATATGTATGTAAATATTTATATAACTGATTCATTAAGGTGTTACATCATTCCCCAGGAAAACACTTCTACCCTTCCTAGTGATTTTATGATCACAATTGGATGTGTACAATATTACTAATTTATGTCTGTTATGGAAAGGTGACATTTGGAGCTGGCGCAGACTGAGACCTTTCTGCAACCAAACAAAGTAACAGAACAAGTTAATTGCCTTTTCATAAGCAACAAGATGCCTGTGAAAGGGGTCTCTGAAAGGCACAAAACGTGCTGTTGGAACAGGTTTCAGAAGAAATGGCATTACACTATCACAGGTTGTAGGTTTAACAGCGAATTAATCTGCTATTAAAAGGAAAGGCAGATGGCAAGTGTGAGCACCATCATCTATGCTCTGCATCCACTAGGGGAACAGAAGATGAAAAAAATATTTCATCCTATAAAGAACTAGAATGAAGAAATTGAGGTTATCAAAGCACAAGGCAGTTGTCTGTAATTATTATAAGGCTAAAGACAGAAAGTCAAAATTGTAATGAGAGATTTTTTCCATACTAGAACTAATGAAAATGAAATAAGAGTAATTAGTTCCATCACTCGGAAAAAAATTATACTTAAGAGCATGATGTTTCACCAAGGCAAGCTTGTCTGGGTATTCAGAAATGGTGTTATTTCCAAACATAGTAGGTAATGGCTATATTACATTATGTTACCAAATGTACTACATTTATAACATAATGATTCAAATCAGAAGAGATACAAAGGGGAAAACAGAAGCCCAGCCATCTGTTTACCAGACCTGTCTTGTAAGAGTAATTTTAAGTTTGCATAGTAACAAAAATTAAGTGAAATGAGTTCAATCTTTTAGCAAATGTAGGCTCTTTTAGCAAAATAGAACATTAAGGGTCATTAACAAGTTTTGATCACCTCACTTGTGTTGGCATATTAAGTACTTTAGATTAGAGCTCTCCGTTTATTCTACCAATGCTATTTAAAGAAAGATTAAACAAAAAATTCACAGTAACCTAAAATTTACAGTGGAGTATCTGGAAAACAAAAAGTGTTACCCAAAGGTCCTTAGTGTAATACAATAACAACAAAAAGCTAAATTGCTCTATAGAGTGCTTCCCCTGCAATGCAGTTTTGTCAGTTGTATAACTACTATGCTTGCATGGTGACACTTTAATGACTGAATTTCCTTTTGTCCCAAACTACAATCATTAACTGCAATCACGCCTTTAACTGGAAATAACACAGATTTCTGCTGAAATATCACTGATATGCTTAATGTGAAAGCCTTTTTGCACATTAAAGGCATACACTGTTTAGCTGGTGAGGAAATTAAATGCTAGACTCAGGACTGCTCTTCAAGTAACTATCTAAGGATCTTATTACACCAGAAAAATGAACACACATTTTTTCTCCCATTAAGGTTAATAAGACTTATGAATGTGAAATAGAAAATTGAATCCAAGCTACATCTATTCACATATCACCAATTAATTAAGAATGCTATAGGCTCAACTGAAGATGAAATATAGTCCATAAGTAAAAATGGTTAATGTACGATCACCAGGACGTCAATAGTATAAGAACAAGAACAATGTTGGACCTCTTTGGCCTCTTTACCTTTGTGTAAAGCCAGTCCCAGGCCAAAATAAGTGCCCGAGTCAACTGCTTCCATGTTGATGTGCCGTCAGGATTGACTAGTATCTGCAGAAGAAAAATCTCAAGCGTATTCAGCACTTGGTGTAACCTCCAGTGCACATCTATTTGTAGCACAGATGGTGTGACATGTAAGACAGCCTCCAACTCTCTTATTCACCTTTGCAGTGACAGGCTATCTAGATGGTGAAATATCACCAGCCATACAGATCAGTGCAGGCTGCCTACAGCAGACAATACTGGCACCAGGGAGTAGTAGCACCCTTATCAAGAAGTTAAAAAAAGGTAATTTTCCCTTGGGGTTATATCACAATATGATATGATATCAATATGATAAATCCTTAGGAGTGGCAAACCTGAAAACACAGAGGGCCATCACAAATCTTTACCAACTTTCTCTCTCGGTCCAGGGAGACAGCTTGGTAAAATGATGGTTGCTCTATTGCTCAGAAATGTATTACTTTTATTCCCATACCTGTGGGGCCACTGCCCACACCTCACCCCTGCCTGTGCAGTCCAAATGACTGTATAACATGCAGTGACTGTGAATCCACCACTGGAAAGGGGTTATTTCCATAAGCTGCAGAACAGTGCAGGAAATAGTGCAGACTCCTCTTCCTTCCTTCCCCAAAGTTTTAAAGAGGCAGAGGAATTATGAAAGAAGCAAGTGATGGACATGGTAACAGATGTTACTTTCTTTCACTTTCCTGCATTTTCCTGTGGATTACATGTAACTGGTGATTGATATTTTGACATCTGTTTTGAAAATAATGTATAGGGCACCCAGAGCAAAAGGGTAGATGCTGTTTTTATGAATGATAATAAATATGTAATAAACAAAACATGGTCGCCAGAGACGGTTATTTTTTTCCTTTTCTGCTAATTGCTGCTTAAAGAAATAAACTTTCACAATTTTATTTCTCAGTCATAGAAATGTCAAGGAAAATTATGCAGCAAATAAAAGCCATGGGCACTGTAAAATCTAGACAAGTTATTGGTGGGCTTTTCAGGCTGTATAAATTCTATTCAGGAAAGGTCCCTTATTGTAAAGCAATCTCTTAAGTCCATCTCAAAAGCATGGACCATGACTAACTATATTTCCAACAATCTCACAGAAAATCTCTAGAAGTCTACTAATGACAAAACTCAAAAACAAGTTGTTGGAAAAGATCCACATCCCTCCCTCATACTTATTCTTTGTCTGTAGGACTGTTACAACTAAATTTAGTAGCCAGCAAGCCACGTAGAATTTATTTTGCTTTTCTAAGAGTATAAGCAGCAGGAATCAAAGCTGGATGCTCCTGCAAATTGACTTACGTGTTCATTTGTAACAGTATATCTCTGCTTCATCCCCTATGTTGTGTTTGAGGTACCTTGGTCTCACTGAAGACAGATTAATTTGTTTTTAACTGCTTGCTTAACTACAAAAAAGGTAAGAAGAGTCAGTCAGAGGCTTTATGTATTTCTGGGCATTGCTAAAAAGTACATATCAGAAATAAGATAATATGAACTCTAACTGAAAACAGAACAAAATACTTATTACTAATTTTTGGCTACTTTGCATCTTGAAGTTGCATTTGTCACCTTCATTATTGTACTGCTTCCTTTATTTTCTCAAGGACTGCAGGACTGACTGTGACTCACACTGGTTTGCAATGATAAAATAAAATCTCATCCAACATAATGTGATGAAAAAAATGTTGTTTTCAACAGTTATATCAGCTTATTTCAACTAAGGGTCTAGATTTGTAATTTCATCAACTTCATTTGCTCATTTGCCCCTTTTAAAGTTAAATGAAACAAAACTGGACTTATATGAAGACTTTTTCATGGGTTTTTTTCTCACTTGGTAGAACGAGATCGTTCTTTGACAGCTAGATCTGCAGAGAGGGAAGTTTCTAAAGTGATAGACATAAAACTTAAGCCTGATGTTTGTATGCCCCAAATAGCCACTCTTGGGCCACTTAATCCTGAAGTTACTTGTGTTCCTGACAGTAAACACAATTATATGACAATGCTAAACAACTTAATACCTACCTCTTTCCTCACAGAAAAAAAATTTAGACAAGGCATTTTCCTGGTCTCTGTCTCCTCCAAGGCATAATCTAGTATTTCAGGAAAAGGGATTCTAGTGTACAAAGTGTTTGAGCATAAAAGCACTTCTCAGGAAACCAACTAAAACTAGAAGCAAGACATTTCCCTTTATGAGGTTATCACGTACAAGCAATTATTTGCAAGGTCAGAGCTAAACAAGTGACTCAACACCATGACTAGTATTCCCACACAGGAAAAATGTCATTGGGTCCAGTTCCATTAAATATATTTCCTATGCAAAATAAACAGCTTTAACGAGCCATATCCACACGTTCATCACAGTCAGCAGCTGGGTTCCAACCAGGTCCCAATCTCTGCTCTGTTCAAATCTCTTACTGGCTTTCATGTATCCATATTTAGTAGCCTAACTCAGCTGTTAAACAAAGATCTTGAATATTTATTTTACAAATCAAGACTCTGAATGCCTCAAGTTAAACAGCACAAAGTACAGCCTAAGTGTTCTTAATGCTTTTAGCTTTTAGGAAGAACATAATCCAGAAAGACTTTGTAAACTGTTAATACAGGACTTTGTGTAATTCATATCCTAAATGCAAGATTGTGATCTTCAAATTCCAGACTTCAGGAGCCAGAAAACTTAAGGGTCTTGCATAGATTTGGCATTTACATACCAGATTACTACAATTTCCTTGATATGATACTTCTGTGCAAACAAGGAAATGACACAGGCTGAATAGTGAGGTGGTGAGATGTCTGGTTCCCAGTCAGAGCCATCTGCCAAACAGTGCAGATGTGAACAGGTACAGGGCTTAGTAACTGAAATCTGGAGTTACATCGCAGTCAAGGATACAAGAGCAAAGAGCTAAAGAGAGAGAGCAAGTGGTGATGAAATCTGCTTCCAGACAAGTTTTTAACGCAATATGCAATACATTAAATGCAGATCTTTCCTTCTCCACTCTCAGACATGGACTTTAACCATTAAGCTAGGCAGTCCTAGCTTTTCCCTGCTCAAAGTAATATCTAACCATCTAGAGCAGGGACAAATTCTTCAAAGTGGAAAATTATACATTTTAAGCTATTAGATCACATAAGGACATCTATTACCCAGGCGAAATGAAAGACAACAAACAAGACCTAAAGCATGTTACTTTAAATCTTCTCAGAATCAGAGAAAGAGGGATGTTTAGAAGTAAAATGTAGAAATACAATCTTTTCCAGAAACATACACACAAATACATATTTCATAAAATGTAGATTTTTTCTATCTTCTAGGGAAAAACCTAGCTCAACCGTACACATTAAAAGATACCTAAGAATAGTCCATAAAATAAATACAGCTTTTAGCTTTGTATTTTCTAAAAGAAAATGGTAGTTTATAAACAATAGCAAATGGTGAAGAATGTCAGGTTTTGTCATTTCTTTTCCAATATTTCTCTTAACAAGGTAACTTTGAGACAAATTTACAGTACAACCAGAAGGCCCAACAAAAATCACTTAAGCTCTTTAAAATTACATTGAGAGAAATGGAAGAAAAAGAAAGAAAAGGTATTAAAACTGCTTCTCTGACTTCATCATGAAGATATATATGATTCCCAAGGCCCAATAACAGACCAGCTGGTTTCAAAATTAAGCTTTTTTCCATCAGGCATTCCTCTACTCTTTAACAGCTAATTGGCAGTGTGCACAGAAGAATTATTGAATCTCTAATTAGCCACTTCTGATAGCACATCACATCTGTTTGTCTGTCATTCTGGGGATACACTGGGATTGTTGAATAATTTGTTTACAAATAGCAGAACAATCTATGCTAAAAGTTTTGCAGATGAATAGGTACATCTGGAGAAGAGCAACATAGCACTGATTCTCTCAGAATAGCCGGAGCATACTGAAAACCACTCTTTTCAGATCACTAGTCACCAAGATGGCTTGTCTTCACAGCTCTGTTATCTCAAGCTATAATTCAAACATTGTCCCTAACTCCAAACAATGGTGCTTTTTTTCATTTACAACTAGCAATTCCTGTACTGTCGGTATCGTTTTTCCCAGTCTCTCAGTTTCTATTATCAAACTTATTTTTGTGGAATTGCCCTTTGGGTGACTCTTGGAAGAAAGGTACTGAAGATGCTTGACTGGAGAGCAAGCTAAGGGCTCGGAAGAGACAAGAGCTTTAGGAAGAAACCTCTGACACGGGTGGAGGAAAGCAAACATCACCCAGCCAAAGGGACATCACTGCTGAGGGAAATAAAGCAGTGATTTCAATATATCCTCCTGCATTAAATCACCTCTTACTGTAAGAATCATGTATATTCTCTCTTTGATAATTTCTTACCATAATCATAAACATTACAGCCCATAACATTATGTGTCTTCAAAAGGAAAGTGTTAAGTACTTTATTATTTCTCCTTTAGCCACAATGTTTTCTTTAAATGACAGAGCTACTATTCTGTGAAATCACCAGCAACAGGTATCTTTTCAGTTATAGTAAAGTTAAAATAAACCCCAGAGCCCACTGTGCATAGAATCATAGAGTCATAGAATGGTCCAGGCCAGAAGGGACCTCTAGGGTCATCCAGACTGACCTCTCTGCGGTCAGCAGGGACACCCCCAACTAGACCACTTTACCCAGGTCCTTGTCAAGCTCACCTTGAATATCTCCAGGGAAGGGGCCTCAACCACCTCCCTTGGCAACCTGTTCCAGTGTTGCACCACCCCCAGAGTAAGGAATCTATTCCTAACATCCAGTCTAAATCTGCTCTTCTCCATCTTGAAGCCATTGCCCTTCACCCTGTCACTCCAGGCCTTTGTAAACAGACCCTTCCCAGCCTTCCTGTGGGCTGCTTTCAGGTACTGGAAGGCTGCTATTAGGTCTCCCCGGAGCCTCCTCTTCTCCAGGCTGAACATCTCCAGTTCCTTCAGCCTGTCCTCATAGTCTAACCCTCTGATCCTCTTTGTGGCCCTCCTCTGGACTTGCTTCATCAGGTCCATGTCCTTCCTATATTGTGGTCTCCAGACCTGCACGCAGTACTCCAGATGAGGTCTCACCAGAGCAGAGTAAAGGGGCAGAATCACCTCCCTGGATCTGCTAGCAACACATCTTTTGATGCAGCCCAGGATGTGATTGGCCTTCTAGGCTGCAAGTGCACACTGCACAATGCATCTTTATGCATTCATGCAGACTTTGTTAAAATCACTGCAACTCATTATCTAACTAGTGAAGAATAAAAATTTAATGAGGATTTGGCTTGCTATCAAGAGAGACAGCATTGTATTTACTTTCAAATTCCTTGAAATGTTGCAGATTTTTATATTTCACTAAAGCATGACTTCAGAAATGCTGAGATTTCAATCTCATTCTGGCATCTATGTGCCTTGAGATACTTGATCAGTTACAAAGCACTCTGTATCATATATAACAATCATTATATCCTGAGCTGGAGAAAAGAATCATATATTCCAATTTTTTTTGGTGTTTCATCAGACGTGAGGAAAATTAATTAATTAGTTAATTAAAAAACTTCCATGCTCATCAAGGTCTCCTAAGTAGGATAATGTACAGTGCAGATGGATGAAGTGGAAATCTGTAACATTTTAGGATTGAGTTATATCTAATTTAGAAAAATCTCTTAAACTTTATAATAAAGAGAATTGAAGTCCATTTCTTATTCAGAATCAGCTTGAAAACAAAAGCAAGCTAGCAGAATCTTGTGGATTCATAAAAAAGTAAATGTGACTGTAAGAGGTCTGGTATTATTATTTTATTTTATTGTTTGGGGTTTTTTTTAATTTATTATATTGCTTTATTTGTCTGGAATATTGCTTTATTTTTTAAAATACCTGCTAGTTACCTTAAAGAGCTAGATGTAACTGGACTAGCAAGCATTAAGTGGGATGAAAGTAGTTGACATGTATCAGATATACAACAGTGAAGGACAGCATAGAAAAAAGAGCAAAATTGTCAGAAGTCAGAGCCCAGAAAAATCTTACATTATTCCCAAATCATATGGGTTTACAATACATCATCATTACACATAACCATGTCTGAATCCCAGTCTACTCAGGTCCCTGCAAGCTACGGCTAGTTGGTTTATCTCTATTTGTCTAGAAACTGTGACTTTACTAACACATAACAGAAACTTTTGAGCTCTAATTCCTCTGCTTCTGACAGGAACAAAGCTTCTGAATATGACAGAATAACATGAGAGATTCACAAGACAGAAATGGAAAAGGTAATGAAAAACACTAACAGAGAGACTTAACTGTTCTGGGGATGTGAGACCACAAACCAGAAGCATGGAGCTGAATAATCAACAGGGTCACACACACTAGTGAGAAAAAGAAAACCAGTGGATAAATGACCTGAAGTTTCACAGACTGAGTTCAAACTATGGAACATTGTCAGTACAAAAGGCTGCATGTCATTAAAAAAAAAAAAAAAAAAAAAAAAAAGGGGGAGAAAACCTCTATGTCTCTTGGGTAACTTTTGCAAATCTGATATACTGCTGAACTAGGTGAGCTCTTGTTCAGCAAATACATTAGTAAGCCCTTGCTCAATGAATACATCAGTAAGCCCTCTTCCCTCATTTATAACTATTCATATGAAAGCCAATCCAATAGGTGTTAATGCTTAGCACTGCACCACCTAATCAGCATCCTCATTCCAGAGGCACCATCAGGAACCAAGATTTATGTGCTAAGCACATTCTGAACATTCAGAAAATCATTATCCTTACAGTGATGGATGTACAAAATGAAGCAAGGACAAAAAGACAAGCAGACAGATGTGAGAAAAGGGAAAAATAGTGTGTAATTCATATATGTCAACCTGATTCACATAAAGCAAAACAACTACGTCTGTTATGAAAAAGCAGTTTTATGTAAACAGCTGAGGTGTCATGCAAATAAAATAAAATAAATTCTCTGTTGGAAAGAAATTGATAGAACAACAGAAATGGAGGCATAATTTCCACAACACACTGTGGACACGTAGGTACAACATGGTTTAATAGTTAATGTGGATAGTAGCTAATATAGATAATGGAGAGGAAAGATACAAAGGTCACAAGCAGGAGGATACGGAAAACTGCCTGTCCTGTCCTCAGTGAAGCTAAGGAGACTCTGGTTTGCTCCAGTTACACTTAAGTTCATAAAACATGCTCAAGAACAGACACCCAAGAGACAGGCTGGACTGCAGGACTGAACAAAATTAACTCAGGATAAAACATGACAAATGAAGCATTGCAGAAGGAGGACAGAGTTGAATGACTTCAGTGGATCTGGGTACGGACTAGGGGTACCCCTTGACTGTCAGTCAAACAGCCAGTCTGGTTTTCATATGTTCTTTCTGGTCTCAAGCCTGAACACAAACCATGGTATTAACACCCACCCATGCCTTTCTCTCCTTGCACAACTGCAGCACAGGTAGTTCTGCTCCACTGTCAGCTTTTGGGCACCACAGCAGCTCCCCAGTCCCAGGGCACATCTGCAGCAAGTGTCTGCATCCTTGCCGCAGACCTTGAGGAAACCAGCCTCCACAGCAACTAGTGCAAGCCTGGGAGAGTGGAGCTGGTGTTGCCTGTCAGGTTTAAAAAAGGTACATCCAACTGGCAGTGTGGACTTTTCCCTGAGTGCAATCCTTAACACCAAGTTAACACCATTGCTTGTTTGAGACCTAGAAGCAAGGTAATACTTTAATCCTGCAGAAAAATACCGCAAAATTACCATTACTTATCAAATGAAAAATAATTTATATCAACCAGCACATTATAAGACACTTTCTTTGATCAATAGTACTTTATACAACTGTAGCATCATTTCTTTTAAATGAAACAGCAGTAAATAACAGACTAACATCAAGAATCACAAGAATACAATTACATGCTGAAAAAATCCTGCAGATAAGCTTGAGTTTATTGGACACCTATTTTGTTTGCAGGAAAGCACCAGTAATAAAGAATTGTTACAGACATGTATGGCAATTTTAGAGACATTTAAAACCCACTTTTTGCTGTGAAACAAGTAGATTTACCTGTAGCACAAATAAAACTACTGGGACTGAACAGTCATTCTCCACACTGAGAAAATACATATCCATTGAACTTCACACAAAATACATTGAATTGTTAAATGTGAACTGTTAAATTAAAAAAAGAAAAAAAATCCCAGCATATTTTTCATTTCCAAATAAGAAGATGGAAAATCCTCCACTATGGTAATACGTTTTCTTGGTACTAATTACCGAGAACAAAACGAGCTACACACCTTAGTAATTATCCAACTTCCTCTAGTGAGAAAGGCACAAAAAGTCTGATTCTTGTTTGCAAAAAGCCACTTGTCAGTGCTCTGTCTTTGAAAAGATAATTTGCAGTTGTTTCAATGCCCTCTTATCCTGCCATGTAGGTTTGAGTGGATTTAAATTAGGACCATTGCCTTGGTTCCAAATAACTTCAAGTTTCTTGTACTTGTTAAAAATTAAAATTATGAGTAAGAAAACTGATACTATTTAAAAAAAAAAAAAACAACCAATTTTCACATTAATTTATTTATTTGCTTTTTTCTGGAATAAAAAGAATGTATTTCTTGGCATTTTCTGGAATCAAAACACTACTCTGGCCACCTTTAGTTTTATTTCACTCCGCAAGATCCCATTCTGCTTTTCTCTTTGCCTTTGTGTTAAGCACACGTTGAGTTTCTTTTTGCTCATGTTTAAAAGTTATTGCAAACCACAAGAAGCTCATCACCAAGGAAAGAGCAAAACAGCTAATTTGACCATGGGTAAATCCAAATTAAATCCCTTTTTAAGTATATACAACTGAAAACACATTTAACTGTTCTACCGTAGTCCCTTTACAGTTTAATGATGTGAAAGTGAAACTTTCCCATCTCTTGCCCTTCCCAGACTCTTTATCATTCTGGTCCCTATGGAAACCAAAAGGATATCATGATGTGATTCAGAAATGTGGGATTTCATATGTTTTAAAAATGGAGTCAGATAATTAAAGTGAGTAACCACTGGGTGTTGTTTGGTGGGGAAGGGGAGGGGACAGGAAAGAGGATAAACCTTCATTATCTTGGAATGATTAATGGTTTGAGATATACTGGGATATCACTTCCCATTTACCTTTCCTCCAAACTAGAGCACCCAGTTCCGCTCCTCCTGACCATTTCTGCAGGCTCTCTCTGTCCCTTCCTGACTTTACCATGTGCTTTATAAGACAGGAGATTTAGAGGTGCATTTAGCACTCTTAGCTTGGTAGGTGGCATTTTCAATTGTGCACTCTTCCTCTTCCATTCCTTGTCACTTCTCTCCCCAGATGCTTCTGATTGTGTTCTCAAATATCACAGTCAATTACTTCTTTTCATTTAGACTTACGTTAAATACACTTACAAGCAAAGAATTAAAACTCATAAGATTATATATCAAGGTCAGATTCAGAAATGCCATATATAAAGTATGCATTTACTCTGCACTTAACCAAAAGTAATCTCTTCTTCTGTCGGCTTGCAGAGCAACAATAGTATGAGCTGACAGTGACAGAACAGGCATAGGCTTCCTAAAAACTGGAAGGCAGGCTGATTCCAGTTTAAGGTGTGGGAGGCCATGTATCGCTAAGCCAGGGACAAAACCCAAGCAATTCCAGAGCTGTTCCAAGCACAGCCTAATATTTCCAAAAGCTGCATAATATCTTCTGCTTAATATTTAGCACAGTAATTAACATGAAGACCCTGGTCATCACATCTTGTGCTTAGGTTTCACTATGCTGAAAAAGAAAAGAGGGTCCCTTGACTACTCATTTTGAATCAATCTATAGGACCAAATTCCCAAGAACCAATCTCCAATTCAGCAAAATAGCCTAGGCAAGTGTTTCAGTATCTATGCTTGTATTCTTGGGGTCAGGGACAGAGACAGAACTCACAGGTTTGATTTGCCTACTTGGTCATAAAGCAGGTGGGCAGCTTTTGCAAATAGAAATAGGCTTCCATGCAACAGGCCAAGGATGTGGAAAGTCCTTTCCAGAAACAAGCACACCACAGGGTTGATAATAAAACACAGGGTTGATAGTAAAAGACAAATGGATTTTACTTGTTTCTTTTCTGCTCATTTATTGCACAAGGTTGGACAAATCACTCTGTCATCCTATGTCATAGTTTCTCAGGTACAGGCTGAAGACAGTTATGGTGACTTAAATTTAGGATGAATCTTGGAAGGTTCATTTAAAAGATTTTTATGCATGTCAAGTAGGAATTTTGAGTAAAAAGTAATCTCCCTCTCACAGAAATAATATAAAGCTGCATACAAACGGAACCATACCTTCCACGATTTCTCATTTGGTACTTGCAACCAAATGCATGTCTGTCAGTAGCTACTGCAAAATATACAACTGAAGAGAGAGAAAATATAAATATCTCTTTTCAGTTCATTTAAACAAAGATTGGTTTTAAAAAAGGAATGTTCATTTGTATCTCCAAATTATATCTTTATCTTGCCAGTGGCTATACTAATAATTAAGTAGAAAAGATAATTATAGAGCCAAAGGGAAATTTGCAGAGAGGAGTTGTTAGTTTATAAATTGATTTGCATTCTAATGGGAGTTTTATTATGAGGTCTGTGTAGCTGTCAGGAGCAGGCACCTGGAATGTGGTCCATGGCTTTGTGCCACCCTCGGATTTTTAGACCATCACAAAGTATTACACTTGTCAGCAGGTGAGGAAGGAAAAGGCAAATAGTTGTCTTTGCTAACAAGAGCAATTTCCAACCAGGTATCATACTTAGCACTTCCCACAAGTGACAGAAAAGTATAATAAAGCCAGTGAAGTAATGCTGCTTGTCTTCTGTTTTGCCAGTGTGGGTCATTCATTCACTATTATCCTGGTCTGCAGCTGCCTTGTCTAATGAGGTTTAATGAACTGTCCGCTACATATCTCTAACATTACTGACATGCGGAATTGAATAACACAGCATCACTTGGAAAAGTAGATGCAGAACTGTATTGAAGTAAATGAACCTGCATATCTGAAGAAGCACAGCAGGCATCATGCTGCTTCCTCTTCTCATTTGAACATCTCTTGCATGTTTCAAAAATTTTGCTTGCAACATTGTTCAGTTTCTCATGTTGTTATTAAAGATCTTTTCTGTCCAAGTTCCCACACTATGTTCATCGCTGTAGGATCCATGCATCTCTATAAACAAGTAAATAACTAGTTCTTAAATAAGGCTTTATTAATAGTTGTTATTGAATGTTCACCTTAACCTACTTTCTCTTGCCGTTAAAAAAAGTTGCAATACTTTCAAGGAATACTTTCAGGGAATAGTTTTA
This sequence comes from Nycticryphes semicollaris, assembly GCA_013400055.1. NCBI lineage: Eukaryota > Metazoa > Chordata > Aves > Charadriiformes > Rostratulidae > Nycticryphes > Nycticryphes semicollaris. The sequence goes on along the minus strand of VXBJ01005870.1, from coordinate 870,815 downwards.
AGGATATTAATTTCTTGGTAACTCAGTTGTGGCACTTGGTAACTCAGTAATTTGTTATAGTGCAGAATAACAGGATATAGTGCAGAATAACAGGACAAAGACTACTTAAAGGACACTTTCAGATTGAAGATTATGTGAAATTGAAGTGACAAATAGGTTTGGGATTACTATTATATTATTAGTATTATTAGTATTATTGTCACTTGAGCTGGAGTAAAATGGTTACAACTGGAAGGCTATTCCACTGAAAGGGGAGAAGTCCTCAGGCAGGTTGTTGAAAACACAACGTCTTTTCCTATCTGACTGGCCTGCCTTGTAGTCCGGCATGACCGCGTGTCCTCCCCTCTATCCCAGACACAAAGAATGTAGAGCAGAAACACTCCTCTCAGTGAGACTGCATCTGGTAGAGAAACAAGCAGGACTTGCAAGATAATTCACTTTGTCTACTTGATTTCCAGTGAGAAACCACTACAGTCAGAATAACTTTTACAATAAATTAATGTCCGTTGTAATATAACATCAATAAGATACAAGTAGCTTAGGCTGCATGAAAAGAAGCATGGCCAGCAAGTGAAGGGAGGTGATTCTACCCCTCTACTCCACTCTGGTGAGACCCCACTTGGAGTACTGTGTCCACATCTGGAGTCCTCAGCACAGGAAGGACATGGACCTGTTGGAACAGGTCCAGTTGAGGGCCATGAATATGACCAGAGGCCAGAGTACCTCTCTGTGAAGAGAGACTTAGAGAGTTGGGGTTGTTCAGCCTGGAGAAGAGAAGGCTCTGGGGAGACCTTATTGCAGCCTTCCACTATCTGAAGGGAGCCTACAGGAGAGCTGGAAAGGGACTCTTTGTCAGGGAATGCAGTGATAGGACAAGAGGTAATGGTTTTAAATTGAAAGGGGAGATTTAGATTAGATACTAGGAAAAAATTCTTTACTGAGAAGGTGGTGAGGCACTGGATCAGGTTGCCCAAACAAGTTGTGGAAGCCTCATCCCCGGGAGTGTTCAAGGCCAGGCTGGATGGGGCTTTGAACAACCTGTTCTAGTGGGAGGTGTCCCTGTCCATGGCCAGGGATGGGGGGATGTGGAACACGAATATCTTTAAGGTCCCTTCCAACTCTAATGATTCTATGATTCTAACATTTGCCCACGACTCCACTAAAAGGAGCACATCTGGTCTGTAAAGCTGAGATAACAGCATACAAAAAAAGTACTTTGAAATACCAGAATATAACCAGCTAATCTAGCTAGATTCATCTCTGTTTAAGGGCAATAAATGACTCTAACACAAGCAGACTGACTCAATGTCTGCTGAATTAAACAGTGGCATCCAATTTGTCTTTAGTTAGTATCAATCCATGATATATTACCTCTGACCACAAAACTAGAACTCTACTGGTTTATTTATATCTATAAACTCAGGGAAAGAGCATCTATCTAAAGGGCACTATGTCAAACTCTCATTTTAAATTATTTGTTGACCCATTTTGTTATAGGAGAAACCTGATACACTTTCACAGAATAAAGAAAATAATAAAAAGATGGGGAAAATAAGCTCCTGGTTCAAGAGAGCGGATGAGGATAAATCAATTTGACAGACATTAATGATGAATGTTCCCCCTTTTGAGATTCTGAATAAGTAAAGAAAAGCACAGGGAATACAAACCACACAAGAACATTTTAAGACAGAGTAATATCACAAAAGAGCATAAAAGGGAAACAGTATTATTTGAGCTCCATTGCTATATTCTTGTGCTATTGACTCAAAATATACCATAACTGTATATATATAATAGTGTTGTATTTCCTGTATTTTTTCCTGTTTTGAACTATTATTTTCCACTGAGTTAAAAACCTACCCCGAAAATATAAGCACTTAATGGAGAATTATATCTGAAGTAACCATAAAACCACAAGCAGAGAGAAATAGCTTTCCCCAGAGGACAGAACAGATAATCTAAAGGAATCTCCACAAACATAGCCTACAGAGACTCCTATCACCTCAGCTAATGACTAAAAGTTAAGCAATCTGAAATGTTACTTTCAACCTGAATAATGTAGAACTTTAGAAAAATTCAGTTAATTCCCAGGGTTTGAGCTCCTGGTTTTGGTATGCAGTATTCTAATTTGATTCTAGAATGGTCTGAAATGTTTGAAGTATTGTGCTGTTGATATCTTCTGATCTTTAGCTTGCCACTAAGTTAGATTTTGATCCCAATGAAATCAACAGATGCCCAGAGGAATAAGCACCCAAAATCTTAATGCACGCTTTAGGGATATCAGTATCTTCTACAAGATTATGTCCACCTTTACATACAAATATAACTTTTAAATTCTGGCCCATAATTTCTCAATTTCTCCTATGAATTAATTTGAAATTGGAATAATAATTACCCATCTTTCAAATGCTTTGATATTCTCATAAAGAAACCTCTACGGAAATATAAATTCTTAATATTTCTCAACACTTCTGCCACTGAAAGTCAGTATTTTTATTAGCATGACATATCCCTTAGGAGCAATCACCTCTTATGTTTCATGATACCAGTAATTAATGGTTTTATTCAACTTATCCGAGCCTGTGAAGAGTATTTCAAGTGGGTTCCACCCTCAGCTTCCTGGTACCAACCATATGGTAGGAAGGAATAATTACTGTTTATTAAGTCTACATTAAACTTTTCAGAGAACAATTTTATGAGATGCCATAAGGTCGTATACTTACTGCAGTCATTAATCTTCTCTGGGCGTCTTTAATCAAGCAGCTCTGTCAGAACCATTAAATGATGCTAGGCCTAAACTCTTTAATTACTATGCAGGTTTTTAGTTTTAAGAACCAATGTGTTACTGAATTATTTTCACATGTGAAATTGTTCTGCTTCCAGCTCTGGACAACCCTTAGAATCAGCTTCACCTTAAAAATATAAAGTACATTTTAAAAATGGTTTCTGAATCTGTAGTGAAAACAGCATACGACCACAACATGCTGGTTTTAGAATTACAGTGGATTATTCATGTCAAGAGGTCAGGAGACAGATACCACATTTCTAACACCAAGAAAAATAGCAGAAATCAAACAAGTAACATTTAAAATTGGTAGCCAAAAGTTCATGGAACAATTAGGTATAAAATATCCAGCCCCAAAGCAATTAATAGAATACTTTATGGGCTATTGGCATTGTTGCATGGTACGAAGCCAGAATAAGCACAGTTTTCATTTGGGTTAATGATGTCACTAGTTAGATAACATTTAACCTTTCAATTCATTAAGATTTCTCTTAAATGAATTCTGAGTCCCTACAGCAGACTGTACAATCAGAAATTCTGTTTCCCTCTCAAATACTGCAGGTTCAAAGTAGTTCTTATTTCACATGTATCAAAAGGTACTTGGTGAGAAATGACAATTTCTTTCTAATTACAGATCTGCAAATAAAATATATGCATTACCTTAGCACCTAATTAAACAATACAATATGGCAAAGGAACTGAACAAAGACAGAAAGATCCAAAATATGACAAATAAATCCAGGATATATTTTTCTTAAAGAATTATAAAATGCTTAAAAATCTTGAGGTTTGTGGAAGAAAATAATATTCTTAGTGACTTTTGAAAGACAAATTATTTCCCGCAATGATAAACAATAATATTAAGACAAAGAAAGGGGTTTTTTTTTTTCCATTTATCTGCTATAAATTCTGAATGATTACAGTAATATATTCTCAGGAATGAACTTTGTCTTTCTCTTTATTTCCATGTGCAGGGAGAAAACAAAAATCTCCTTATTAGCGTTACTAGCACATGAGTTCAGCTGTTAATATTGCTGATACAAAATAAAGCTGTTCATAAACATAGGATCTATAAAGTATGATGTGCATTACATATGACTTCTTACACTTTTTAAAAATTGTTTGGGCCTTTGAATGACAAGTTTTCCTATTAATAAAAATATTAGAATATTTTTGGTAAATGTTCACATTTTAAAATTCTAAGAAATGTGAAAAGTGTTGAGGAAAATTTCTTCCATTTCATATTTCTAAAGAGAAACCTGAAGTTTTTTACCTCAAATTCTTCTAGTTATTTTTTTACAACTTTCTGTATCTGCTGATTTTTTTTTATTGGTTTTCGCATTCTGCGTTACTTGAAACCTAAGACAAGCTCTCAACCAAACTGAAAAGCCAGATGTTTAGGAACAGAGTGGCCACAACAAACATCTGCAGTTACTCCATTTACTTCAGCCAGATCCCCACAAAAACATTATTCCCATCAGCACTCTATCAGCTATTTCACCTTGTATAAACGAGACCAAAACAGGCACTTCACATAGATGGTACACCTAGAGCAGCCACTGCAGAGGTTTGCTCCAAACCTATGACAAGGTTTCATGTACATTCTATGAAAACAGCCTAATTTTCATGATGAGGCAACACATTGTTTCTGACAGGATGATAAAGATGCCACTTTGTACCAGTAAGGCTGGTGGATGGTTAATTGCATGGGTTCATAGATTGATATTCTAGGATCAACAGTCTCAGAGGGAAATCTGATGTTCATCACTCCGTTCCCTTTCCCGGTGCGCACTTTTCAGCTTCATTAGATTTTTTTTTTTTTAATTAGCAAATTGTCAAAAAACTGAACAGTAATCCACTTCTGGGTCCTTAAAAATCACTTTGTCAATGATATTGACTTCTCAATGTTGCAAACAAGAAATCTCAGGTAACAATATAGCTGCACAACTGTGAAAAATGAGGCAAAAGTAGGAACAAGAAGTGAGATAACATCTTACTGCTTGAAATGACAGAAGTATAAAGACCTTTAGGAGAATGCTTTGGTTTTCTAACCACTATATGCAGCACAGAAGTGTTGTCTTATATCCTTATTTCAATCACTAAGACTATTTCCATCACTAAGAATATAAATGCCCATACCAACTATGCTCACAAACTTTCATCATTTATCCTCAAACAACATTTTTAATTACCAAAAAGAAAAAAAACTTTCCCATAAGCAGGTTTCACTCTAACATTGTTAAAAAGTAATGTCACCAATAATGGGGGGTTTAATCATTTCAAATTTTTCCCTTGACACAAGGAAGTGAGGCATCTCATTCTGAAATGCAAGGGTAGGTTGGTCCTTCTGAAACCAGCTCAAGTTAGTGTGACCTGGTATTTCCCTAACCAGAGGGATGGTGTGCTTGCAGCCACATGCCAAAGACATGCTCCATCTCACACTTCCCACAGAACTAGTCTGAGTTCAATCATAACCTACTGTGAAGGGAAGCAGGGACACATGATACTCTCACACAACCTTCTGAGGGAGTTTTACGCTGCAAGGGGTAAATAAGTGTCTAGGGAGGGGCAGAGTAAGGACAGAGTATGGAGGAGGGAACACTGCCAGCAAGGATATTGATGGAACCTCTGCAGTCCTGAACTGGGTACTGCAGATGTTGACATCTGTGTCTTTCTGCTATGCTCCACCATGGGGGAAATCGGCAGAAGATGGTTCTGTTGTAACTTACACGTGGACATTATAACTTACATGTGGACATTATAACTTACATGCACAACCAGTGAGAGTGCCTGAAGGAGGCAGGCAGGTCTGGAACTTGGCCATATGCTTTTTTCTCACAGATGGTACTGCCTTTCCTGAACAGGCTGCTGTGGCTGCCTCACTTCAACAGGGAATTCATCTGGTGCCACAAAATATCAGTCAAAATATCAGTGCACTTAAATACGCAGGAATTAATTTGAATGGAAATAAGAATGATGGGCATTCAAAACTGAAGAAGAAATTAAATAAGTAAAAACTGCCTTCCAAATGTCAGTTAAAATGTCTTTTCCTCTGGGCCGCCTAAACATTGTTAGAGGAATTCCAAATAGGACAATAACAGATGTCAATGAAAAGATCAGGTCTTCTGAAGAGAAAGTGTCATCAAAGGAGATGAAGTATGGGTCCTATTCATAATACAATTTTGGAAAGGCATAACCAATCCCTTTGAAGAAACTCAGCTAATGGTAAGTGAAGGACCCTTTCCATACTAATGAAGTTTCCAGTGCTCCTGACATCTAGAAGTCATTACCAAAATGCCCTTCAAAGCCACAGGACCTATACAGAGCCCATGCTGTACACAAGAGAAAGTTTTCTTTGTGTGAGAGACACACCCTTGCAAATGCTGTCACTTCACAGAGGTAGAGCCTCAAGTAGCGCACAAAGATCCTTCACCCTGCTCTTAAACCATTTCCACAAAAAAAAAAAAAAAAAGAGGGAGGGGAGGTAGGTGATCAAAGCAAAAAGAAAGGAAATGTGGATTTCCAAGGACTCCCATGGCTGTTGAGATGGGGGTGGAGCCAGAAGGCAGGATCATGGTGCCTAAAGGTCCTGAGACAACTGGGTCAGGCAAGGGAGGGAGCTGTTGGTCAGAACATTGATATCCAAAGTTTTTTCAGATCTCTGTAAAAGACTTATTATTGATTACATAAATGACCAATTATTTTCCTTTCATAAACTGATCTGGAACATTTTCCTGCAACCTTTTAGAAAGTCAGAGCTTCCATAAGGGATTCCACAGGAATCAGTATTTGGTAGCCAGCAGTATCCCTACTGGAACTTAGTTTAAACATTCTTACCAGTGCAATGGTCACATAGCTCTTACATGATGAGAGCAGGACAGTAATGAGGACAACAGTCATAGAAGAGTTTGGATTTTGACTTTTTCGTTGGTTTGAATAGTGTTAAGTCACATATTCATGAATAAGGAATACAAACTTACCTTATCCTGGAAAGCAGTGGGTTTGGAAAAGATGCAAATGTCATACCATTCAAACAAATACATTCATGTTTTCAGCATGATGTTTCATTAAAAAGGACTTAAACAAATCTAGCAGCATAAATAAGTCATATGACCACTCACTTGATTCTCCTTGTATATGAGACTAGGTACACACCGCAGTACTTCTACATTTCATATAATTATATTTTGCTACGCATGCTTGAAAAAACTATGCTTTTCAAAACACACAGTTAATGAAGTCTGAAGAAATCATCTATCAGAGAAAGATGTGAAGAATTCAGTGTGCTTAGTTTATCAAAAGAAAATTGAGAGATGACTCAACAGAGAATAAGCACCTTTGTGGGCATGAAAAAAAAGGATATGAAAAAGTTCTTTTGTATCAGGAACTGGGATCCATGCCTAAGAGGAAACCGACCCCACATCAACACATCTGGAATTTTTCCAAGAATATCAAATGAACATTAGTAAGCTTTCCTTGCATAACATTCAGTATTAGGGAGTTAAATGAACCACTAAAACTAATAAGCAAAAAAAGTAAATTTCTGACTCCTTTGTTATTCTCAGTTGCTTTTTCTGAAGCATGAAAGGAATCTTTAGAGGCAAATATGATTAATTGGTTTATATTTGAAGCTTTAAGTGAAAATGTTGTATAAATAACCCTACACTCGCTTGACATTAACAGAGCAGGAACACTATACCCCACTCTACTGAAGACATTTATATTGCAGCTGTAGGTATGTGATAGCATTCAGACTTTAGTGGTTGCTGGAGGTAATAAAGAATTGGGAATGGTGTTGGATTATTTAATTTTAATTGCATTCTCTTCCTTCATGTGATGATGATACACATTATATTCATTGGAGTGGTGTGTATGCTATTCTGAAATTTTTGTTAGAAAACTTTACTACCCACAGAGACTTTAGAGATTATCAAAAAATCAAAAAAAAAATTAACAGAAATACAAAAAATACAACACAGAAATGAGAAAAAAAATCAGGTGAAAATGTCAGAATTCCATGTTTCCAAAAGACAGCTGAACAGCCTCATGACTGGCAGAATCCTCAGAGGAAAAAGGTTACCCAGTAACCAAGCAAAAACATATAATAAAAGAAAAAGGCTTAGCACTTGAAACAATGAAAAAGGATAGGAAAAGAAAGCATTTGAAGAAAGTTCACAGAAATTCACAATGGATTTTCAAGAAGAGGTTGGTAGTTCTGAACAGAAACATTTTTTCCCCCTTTAAATAGTCAAGAAGTTCGAATAAAAGTCAAGAAGTAAGAATTACCAACTTTCTTACAGCAGTTTTCACATGTTTAAAATCAGTAAACATGAAAAAAAAATCAGAATCTCTTTTCAGAGTTTGTAAATAGTGGGAAAGGGACTCTAGTCAGAGAACAGAGAGAAAGTAAGTATATTGTGTAGCTACTTAGACAACGCAGTCTTATAATGTAATGTCATCATACGTATTTAGATTTGATTTAGGTGCTGCCTTTATGTAGCACTCATTTTCTGGCCGGCAGCACACAAGCTGCTTTTGTAGAATGGTCCACACGGGGTTCATAAGTACATTACTTTAAAATTGCTACGATAGGTATAATAGTGCTGTCATATAAAACACAGAAACACTTTAGTGTGTAAATCCATTCTGTCCCAAAAGATCAAAAAGACGAAGAACCTTGGAAGTAGTCAGCACTGAAATTAGTCATGGGAGGCAAGTAAAACTGGTTGCTCAAGAAGCACTGTACAAGAATGCCAACAGCTAAAACCAGTACTATGAAGACAGAAAGCACAGGCATGCGCTCATCATTAACTCTGATCAAGTAGAGAGGCACGTGACCAGGAGCTTCTGGCCATCAATAAGCTGGGGACATGGTATTCTGGGGAGGTGGGGGAAAAGGAATTTCTCTTGTCAATTTACATTTTCTTCTCTCATTATCATCTTATACATTTCTGCTTTTTCCTTAATTTCTTGAAATCTTTTCCTATAACCCCCCTATTTTAATTTCAGTTTAGCTCATTTTTACTTCGCATTTTTTCTCCATCCATATAAGAGGAAGAAGGGGGATTTTTAGAACAGTGTCAAGAAACCTGCTTATCGTTAATGGCACATCGTCAGGTTGCATTATCCCCTCTCTTACCCTTCAGCTTCAAATTAAAATATAAGAAATCATACTTTTCTGTTCCGAGACAAACAACTGACAAATAAGCCAATGCGGGATCCTTAGATTAATACAATTTTGTACTCCTTTGCAGTTTCAGAGTAGGATCTGGTATTCAACAAGTTCATGTAGTACTGCACTGGTAAACCCGATCACCACCAAACAAGAAAGGGGCAAAATGTTGTACCTGCTTTTACCCTCGATGACTTATTTGGTTTAGTGTTTCCTCAACACCGTTACATGAGTGATGTTTTTCACCAAAAAGCTGGTTTCTTCAGCAACCGAGGAAGCATAAAGTCTGCTTCACTTGTAAAGCTCATGGTAGATTAAAATAAATAATACCATCAATTCTGATTGTCTTTTTGTCTAAATTGCAAGAATCTACAATTGTTTTTAAAATTAATTTCTTTCTGAAACAGTGGAGGAAAAACTACAAGCTGAATAACTGTGGTGCATTCTGCTCCAGTGGGTCAAGGTGTTCCTCATTTGAGGTTCGACATTCATCTCATTGAGTTGTGCAATATCAGAGGCCCCTGCAGACTCTACACAATGGTCTATATTTATTGTCTGCAGATATCAGACCATGGTATATACCTAGGCCTCAGCCTGAAGAGAATCAGATTCAGCTGGACACTCACCTTACTCTGGGAAGCAGACATGCCACAAGCTGAATGGGCTAGATATAGACTGAAGGAAAAAATTAACAAGTTTATGGGAAGCGTGCAGAGGAACCTGAAAGAGTGAAAATCTCTGACTTCCTATAGCACTAAAACACCACTTTTCCACAGTTTTAATACTTTGGTTAATATTTTATCTTAAATGCTGTATTGTCTAGACTGTGCCTTTGGTGGTTAAAGTCTGCTGTTTTTAAAAAAAACACTGCTATGCTTTGCTTTAGATCTGCCTTAATACTAATCAGCAGTGATTTTACATGGATGTGACAGAAATGCAGGAATTGATGAAGCCTACTACACTTAATTTCTTTTAATGGAAATATTAAATATGTGGTAATTTAATGGTGAATTCTTTTCCTTGCCTGGTGATTACAGTCAAGTATATAAAAGACAGTATAAAAAAGTTTCTCAGCAAGCAGGCCTGCTATGTCCAGCCTTTGAATTGCCACAGCCACAAGAAGGCGGCACGCTGGAATACTGCCACACAAACAGTGCTCAGGGATAGCTGCCCTCTACCAAATTCTGCCATTTCTAAAATTGTTGCAACACAACCATTTTCTCATTGTATTCTAGTTTTATTTTTCAAGCCCTATTTAGCTAGGGTTCACTCCTTTTTCTGCTTAAAAAGACCCATTCTATCATGAATCAGGAAATCCCTATCAGATATCAGGAAAACTAGAATAAAAGCAAGATTTTTTAAATTTTATTTTATTTTTTATTAGACACCAGAGATTTCCACTCAGATGAAGGTAAGAATTTACTTTACGGTAAATTCCTGCAGAAGATACCCATAACACTTTGCTGCATGACAATGCAGTCATTATACCAGAGTAGTACTGTTACTACTCTTTCATTCTATGACATGTGAGAGATATGCATAAGCCACAATAAACTGCATATCTATCTCAGTAGTGATGTTAGAGCCCTTACATCACAAACATTTCCAGAACAACTGGAATCAGTACAAGCACTGATTTAGCAGAATCTGTACACCACTCAATGAAGTCCTCAGTGTTGCTGAGGTCTGTGCTGTCAGCATCTTCATATGCTTTTCCCCATGTGGAAAGTGTGCCACTTCTCAAAATACTTTCTCATCTTCTTACAAAAGTTACTTTCACTGGAGGCAAAATACAAGTTAATATAAAATAAATCTGTGTTTAAAATATGCAAAAATAATTTTAGGTGTATTTTTTGTAAGAACATATTTTTTAATATTCCATCACAGAATCACTTGGCAGCTCACAGACACAATGGCCTTATTACCATTTTGTGTGTGTGTGTCATCTTATAAACATTAGACAGGTCAGAAGAAAAGAACGAGACCACTGAAATAATTTAGAAAATTGTGTACATATTTGGCAGCCCTCCCTGAGGGATAAGCTTTTCAATAACAATGAAAATGAAACCCAAAACTGGTGAATTAATAAGGAAGAAGAGAATGCAGATAGGAAAAAAAAATATATATATCTAAATTTCTTAACATTAAAATATCAATTTGTACAATATTTTTCTTCAGAATGGGGGTTCATCCTTGGAATTAGCCAGAAAAATTAATTATTTCTGGTTTTAATATGGAATCTATATTTTCTATTAGTGTACATATTTAATTAATTTAAGGAATACATGATGTTGGTTCTGCTTCTGAGTTCTCTAATTAAGAGTAGCTTAAAAGTACTGAGAAAAAAATATGTACTGATGTCAAACTATAGAG